>JAGVSQ010005413.1:0-17768 GCA_022683975.1 Rhyacophila evoluta
AGTGATCTCACATATGGAAGTTTACCAGTTTTAAATAATTCAGAATTTAAAATATTTTAATAAATATATCACGATAGTAAAATAGATGCACCCCGATAGCAGAAAATAGGTATTATAGATTAAAAAAAATTAAGTATATAGGGATATAACAATAACATGAAATAAAAGATAGTCCGGAAAATATCTCTTTATATCCAACATTATTTTATCTGATCGACTTAAGATAAAGAGTAATGCATCTTCTTAGCGGATATTAAGTATAAAACAAAAGATATAGACATGATATGGACGCACTGAGAAAAAGAAAAAAAGAGTCAAACCTCGCGCAAGGTGTACAGAGCGTGTGTGAGTATCTCTTCTGTCCCGCAGTTGTCTTTTTGAGATGGTGATGCCACTGGTCAGGCGGAGCAGGGGTAGCAGAGGGAGGATGGATGGCGGCAGACTCGGGCTGTCCAGACGGGTGACGGGCGTTACACGAGCGACATACTGCACAGTGACTACAGTGCCACCGACCTGCCGAAATGAAAAAATATTAATACACATAATTCATTAATGATGAACCGAAAAACCCTTCATCGCATCTCAATAATGGTTTGCATTCAATAGAACTCACTTGAAACATTTTAAATTAATTTTTGCGAATGCATCACAGTTTCTGATTGTAGTTGACTGCTGATGCTGTCATAAACTCAATATCGAGTAGATGAATTCCACAGTAATATAAATTAGAAGAGCTCGATTTTTTAAGTAATTATACATTGACTATTTTCGGTGATATGCTATGTTCAAATATTTTCACCAATATCGATAGATGATATATTGCTAATTGGTGCATGGAGAAATAGCAAATTTGGTAAAACATCACACAGTCAACCGAGGGAACACTTCCGGTTCACCTGCCAATTCCAAACATTCGCACGTTCTCAAAAATTGCTTACCATGTATAAATTCTAACATGGCTAAGTAAAAGTCCAACAGGACTGCACAGAAAACTGTTGAAATAGGAAAACAAATTAAATATTTTCACTTTTATCATAAAGGGCATAAATTTTTCATTGTGAATACTCACACTGTGGGTTCGATATAAAACGATTTATGAAATTGGAAAAGGATCGGAGACCTTCAGATAGATCAACAATGTGTTCTATTTGATTGTGAATAGATTATAAATAATCCATTCATGACAAAAAATAAGCCAAATTAGTGCATTCTATATGTTCATGCCAAAGGTATGAGCATTCAGAGTGCACAAATTTCCTAAAAATATGCACTTAGTGACTATATACCAGGACTAATTTTTTATTTTCTGGACACGGCATTAAATTAAGATTATTTTTGGCATATGGAATAACAGGACTTTGTAATTTGTGATGTTTTTACTTTCAATAGTAGTACCTGTTGGGTAGAAATGCCTAAAACTTAAATATAGGATTCCAAAACAACTACGAATAATCAAAACTCAATGTAAAAACAACTCCTTACCGGTGGGGACTTTTCTCAATCCCACGCAGTATATGTGATAACCTCTGTCACAGAGATCGCAGAACAGCATCTTGTCATCATCAGCCAAATCCTGACAGTGAGCACAGCACTTGCAATCCGCACACTGCCATGCATATAACCGAACACACTTAGCCACATTGGGCGCCATTTCCAAGCAAGACGGATGAACTGCAAAGAGAAATAATGCATATTGATTATCTCTTTTTACTTTCTAACAGGTCAGCTGCTGTAGAGATAATAAATACGTTTAATGAAATACCAAAACCAATATGAATTAAGTACTGTGGCACTTTGCTTCCCACCAGATTGTGTAAATTTTGCAATATAAAATCTTCTGTATCCCCCACAATAGGCTTAAACTAATGTCTATCCTCTTGAGTGTTATAAAATTTACCATCAACAAACACTGTATCTCTTGAGGAGATAATTGTATTATTTGATCCAATTTAATAACTTATCAAAGCAATATATTTTCATAGAACATATGTACAAATATAATCATATTGCGTAAAAAGCCCTATTTTTTTATATTTGACAGAATTTTAATCCACATAACACTAGTAAATCTGCAATTAAAGGGGGCATACTTTTCTTGTGGCAGGTGGCGCAGGTGACGAAGGTCTCGGTGGGGTATCTCCGGTTGCAGTGCTCAGTGCCAGAACATAACTTACAGCGCATCACATCAGAGGTGGTTGTGGAGGAAGATGCTGAGGGGGTTAACGTGGACAAGGCTGGAAGGGGAGATGAGGGGTTGGAAACATTTTCTTTAGGTTCTTTTGATTGGGGAGAGGCAGGTCGGCTGGGCGGTACGGACGATTCGGCTCCGCTGGCAATTGCCCGTGACCGTGCCTTTGATGCTGTATTACTCTTTCGCTGCAAAAATACAATAAATGTTAAATACAGTAAATGTAAAATTACTAAAAGTATGAGATATATATGTATAAGACATACATTTTAGGAAATGAAGACTCAGAACCAATGTAACAATTTCTTCATATTATTAATTGACAAAAATATGAATCGCTTTTATGACTTTTTTTATGCATGGCAAATAAAGTATTAGGTAATTAACTTTCGGGAAATTCCCTTAGCTTTAAGTAAACTGCTTCTTGAAATCAAATTCTGGGATACACCGTTTGAAACAGGTTATATAAATAAGGTAGGCGAATAATAGCATTCTTCAGAACATAAATGAATAAATAATAATTAATAAGAGATAATTATAAATCAGTACATTTCTTTATGCATGTATATATTGAAAAAAAAAACATTGTAATACAATTAATATTTTCGACTGATGGTGCTTGATGGAAATTGATTTTAAATTCTAAATTTGAAAACATTGTTATACATAATTTTTTATGGTTTTGTGTGTACTATGAGTGAATAAATAAAATGATAGCTTACATTGAAGTTGTTTTCACTGGTTTCACTACCGGATTCTTCTCCACTTGAATCAACCGAATCAGAGTCGTCTCCCGATTCTTCAGATGATGATTCCTCCTTGGTTGGAACAGTTGGTGGCAATATCCGGAGCACACTATTGAGCGGGAAGTATCTGTAAAGTTCACATGAGCCAATGAAAATAAGAAATAAGCTCAAAAAAAAATGTTGAAATTACTCTACAACACATATACAAAAATAATATACTATTTGAGGCTTAGAAATGACATAAGTAAATTTTCCACACAAATGCAAAATATTTAGGTAAGTCATGCCGCAGGCATCTGATTAAGAAAATATATGTATATTTTATTTTTTTAGAAAATATTAGACTCAGATAACATGAGTGTTTAGCCACCTAAACACCCAGATGTTTGCCATCATTATTTAGTATTAAATGTGAAAAGCAGTGAAAAATTTCCCCCCAAACCTTGTAAAATAATGCATTAAATTACAATGTTGGAAACGCATAAAAAAAAAAACAACACCACAATAAGTATCTCTTCTGTTGATGGATGGCTATTTTTTACTGTCGAACATATATATGTCTTAATATTTTCGACTGATGGTGCTTGATGGAAATTGATTTTCAATTCTAAATTATTTAAAACTGGTAAACTTCCATATGTGATATTCACATATATGTCTATTTTACAAATTAAATATAGACCTCTTAATATTTTTTTGGTAAAATGATTATAAACAATATACACTGTTCATGACAATCATCGTTTCGGTGAACGTCCCTACACAGTAACCTTTTTACAGACAGTAAATATTGCGTGGATGCAAGAGTTTTGTTTTCTCTTGATAAAGATGTAAGTTACATTTACCTGTCTTTCATCTCCTGTAACTAATTGATAAAAACAGCGTTTTGTCTAGTTATCAAAACACATGTTGAAACACAATCGAAGAACCTCGCGGCTGACAATTGATAAGTTCAAATGCAAAATCATCACTATACACTGCAAATGCCTCAGAACAGTTGATCGATTGGCTCCCGTCAATGCGATTTCCCTGGTATTTTGACATGGATCAGTGTCACTGTCAGGTTTTAAGTCATCCAGTAAGTATGTCCAGCCAATGAAAATCTACACATCAAAATCTTTAAAACCACGTCTGTGTCAGTCAAACTTGAGCGGCATCTTCACCATAGACTTCAGGTTGTTACAAATGCATTATTGCCTATACAAAATTTTGAAAGTAAACCGCGATGTAAATACAATTTATTGGGAGACATTGAATCACAACAGCTCTCTACTGTTTGCTGCTAGGAGAAAACGGAATATAAAATGAAAAGAATGCTTCCTGTACACAATACAATAGTTAATTTGGAAACAGATATATGATACAGAAATATGGTCAATTGTGAAAAAAATATTTTTCTGTAAGCATCATACAAAAAGTACAAAAGACACTAAAACTTTTGTATCAACCTTAATAATTAATCTTACCCAAGTTCCTCAGGTGTGTATGTCCTATAGTAATCAGTGTATTGTCCAGGCAGCAAAGCAACAGGGTAGTGCGAAATAGTCTGCGGCTGTGATGAGGGCGGCGGTAAGGTGGGAGGGCGCCGAGGCCTATGCATGGTGAAGGTCTGCAGGTCTATTACCGCCGAGCGGGTGGTTTTCCTCTGCCGATTCAACTGTGCATTCCATTCTGCTGCCGATTCACAAGCTTTCTCCATACTCTCCTGCCACAAACACAATTTTATTCTTTACACTTACACATGCTTACAATTTCATAACTGAGTACTTAAACTTTTAAATTATTTTTAATATTTGGAACCAATTTGAGAGTAAGACATTTACAGAATGTTCTGATGTTTTTCTAAAATTATAGAGAGCATTTATGGTAAATTGCACCTGTAAGATGTCAATAATAAAATGACGTCAGATAAATATTTTCTCATAGTAAAAGTGTAACATTTCTTCTACAGAAGTAGCCACAACAATCAACAATGAAACTAGTTTCAATTTAATGGAGCAATATTAAAATAAAATTAATAGTATTAAATCATTTGATTCTTAGTATGAGATCATAAGACAAAAAAATATATAAATGGCAACAACCTGCTTGGAGCGATCAGTTCCTGGTAGTGGTGCCAGATGTGCTGGTGGGGGAGGCTTTACAGGATGGGTGGGTCGAGCATCTCGATTCTCTCGTAGGTGCTTCCGATACTCTTCATACTTAGATGGGAAATCCGTGTACATTATATCCAACACCTCGCCTGCGTCCACTGCAGTTACACCTGAACACAAAATAATTTTACTATCTGATGCTATCTCATTAATGTCAATCTCATCGAAAATATTCATTTAATAATAATCTAATAATAAATAATAGGATTATCAGCGGTTTTTAATAAATTTTATTGCAACAAAATTATTGATACAGATGGAAATGAATATACTTAGCAAAACTAATAGATGAAGAAAATTCTAACGAAGTTTCTGCAGACTTTAGAGTAGTAAAATAAAAATAGTAGTTACCGTTAGTAGTATTACTTTTAGTTTAATAGTTACTATTACATTCATACAAGACCTATTGAATGACTAGATAATTTCACTAAAATATGATAAAGTATAAATTATTACTTGCTAAGTTCTCTTACTGTATAAATAAGAACTGCCAAAATAAAAATGGACGACTCACCAAGGTCACAAAGAGCTTCAGAAATCAATCCTCGATCTCTGATGTGATTCTTCTCGTCCGCTCCAAGAGCTCTTCTTTTCAAGTCGGGATATCTTCTTTTGAAGCTCTTCACTCCAAGATATAAGGCCACCTGATAGAAAATATATAAAAAATAATTTATAGGGCAAAGCTAAGCCTTATGAACATATAATGTAGTAGATAATTTTCAGCAAATCATTAAGTCAAAAGCGATAGTTGATGGGTGTTCACCTGTTCTTGAATCATAACGGTTTGGGGAGACTCTCCAACGAGAGGTTCCGACGGCCAATCATATTCAGCGACATCTGCAGGAGTCCAGTCTTTATGACTAAAAAGTTAAAATGTAGTATTAAAAAAGCTGACCTCTATTATCTGACAAATTATAATTGAAGATAAGGTATAAGTGACATTGTTATGTTACTTTAATAATAAAAACAATTCAAATGAATTATTTCTACAAAAAATTATAATTTGAATTTTACATTAAATTGTATTTGGTTTAGTACAACTTTTCCACATAATATAACGAGTTAAATATTATGAAATTGGATGACTATTTTAACTGGTGATACAAATAAACCACGAGACTTAAAAATAAATGTTAACTAATAAAAACAAGAAATCTGGCGCACCCTTCATCAAGCATGTCCATGAGCCGTGATCGTTTATATTTGCCACTCTCTGTAGTCTGCCCACTAAGTACAGAACTCTGCGATTCTTCGTCTAATAAGCCGACCATTCTATGTGGAGTTCCAATATCACCGATCATACAGGTTTCTTCTTCAAAAACTTGCAATGCCGGCGTCCGGGTAATTTCCAATTTACTTTTTCTACCATCTCTTCTTATCTCTGATATCGCAACAGGATCCTGAAATTTAAAAAAAACCCGAATTATGTATTGGCGGTTTTGTAATATGAATATACATATGTGTGTGCAAGTGTGCAAATGACAAGTCACTGTTTTCAATTGAAATTGTAGATTGTCTAAAATTTTACAAAATATCTACTACAGAGAGATTTCAATGCTTGAGTAGCTCCCAGTAAAATAGAATTTTGTGCTCGACAGCAATGATAAACAAACAAACCCTCCGCAGCACCTAGTAGCTAACACCCAAGAACATGAGTTTTCAAATTAAGCTCACTTGTCACAATAATTTGGTTAATTTCATTTTCAACTATCATAAGCAATTAAATTATAGAGTATCAACAATGTTTATGAGGAACTGACATGGAATCTGCAAGAACTCCAAAACCAACTTATCGCCGACAGAAGTCATAATGAAGACATTTACCATTAAGCATATTCCATCTAAAATAGAAGTTGCATTTTATATCTGGAATGACACATAAACATCTGAACTTTTTAGTGCAATAGATTTCCGGAACTGACAATTTTAGAGATTCAAAATCACTATAAACAATTTTTCATAAAATTTAGAGGTTAAAAATTATGTTTCAGTGTTACAGAAAAACTGTCAAACATAATAAATCTATTGATATAAAAGCAGCCAGTTACTAGTCATCCCAGAAAAAAGAATTTATTACTTATTTATTATTATCATGTAATAAAAACCCAACTCTTTGGAGCCGAAATGTAAACATTATAATTTTAAAATAGGCATTACATACATGTAATAAAAATCAGATAGATCTCAAACTATAAATTATACTCCATAAATATGGATCCTCAATCTTAAAATAGAAAAATATCAGTAAATCGTTTTTCAATATTAGTAGTGCTTACCATACTCAGAGCACAGGTAACAAACCTACTATTGCAATACATCTTCATCTTTGAAGAGTCAAAATTAACTTTCGACCTGTCACTCAAAACACACCTGTGACTTAACACAGCTCGAGGTAAAAATAACAATCAAATAACTGTCAAATAATCTGTAAGATCAATTGACATTTTAGTTATGAGTAACATCTCCACTGTGAAACATCTCATTCACAGCTGGAGAGAAAAGTAATTATTATATACAACTATTACTTGTATAATAAAAATGAACAGCAAGCAGCAAGCTTTGCTCACTGAACACAACTACCAATACAAATGTGGTTATAAATAGATGCCATCTCTCCCAATACGCAGGACACAGGCAGAGCACATGTGGTCTCTCCCTCATGTGCCAACATTAAAGTATACAGCAGCTATTCAGTACTTTAACAAATCTGCTATGAAAAGCTATTCTGGCTGTCTATATAAAAAGTGACTGTTAAATGAATTGATTGAAATAGCATATTAATAATTTTCACCAGCTGAGCTCAAAAGTGTGTGAGAGAAATATTAATATGAATATATTGTATGTTAAGTAATCAAATCAAACTATTGAAAGTTTGATTGAAAATATTTTCATGATTAAGTTTGCTTTATAATTTTAAGTGTTATATAAATCGTAAGAAATAATTTTTATTTACTGTGTAGTAGGTATTACAGTTTAAATAACATATTTTTGTTATTTTTGTGTACCACCTGTTGTATTTTAAGAGAACTATAGTGAGTTATTTTACTCTTACTTGTCTAGACATTGCATGTGTATTATACTGTCAGTTTTGACAGAAGTCTGTAAAATGTAAATAACGTGAGACAGGGTAGTGTTTCAATTTAAAATACATAATATGCATCATCATATGAATTTGAGCATATTAGTGCATCGTGTTATCAAATTTGTTTTGTATTTTGTGTCAATGAAATATACCCGCTGTGATATAATTGTCAATTATTGATAATTTTAAATGTAGCTGAATTTGTCAGCACATACATGATTCCAAATGGAATCTTTAGCAATGAATGTCTCAAAAGATTTATTTATATAGATATATTTAATTTATTTCACCATATCTCTTATTAACAATTTTCAAATTCAAAAATAATCATTTCATAACCTGCTAACCACACACTGATAGTCAGGCTATTCTATTTACACTTGCACACGAGATATTACATCCATTAAATATATAAAGGCCCTAAAGTAATAATAAATTGTGAAGTAGGAATTATGTTATGGCAGAAACCTGATAAAACAGGACCGAATTACTTGAAATTTCTTATATTTTTTCCTTCCAGCATTGAGAGAAGAAATGAATCAAGTAAACAACATTAAACATTGAGATTTTAAATTAAGATGAAAATATAAGTATTGTCAAAGAAAATGCCTTCACCTGCAATTGAATCATCTCTTCGGCATCAGGAAATGCTCTGGTGCTACGAGCACCTCGACTTCCTCTGCCCCCTCTAGGTCCGCGGCTACCTCTTCCTCCTCGGCTGCGTCGAGGTCCTCTACTGCCCCTGCCGCGACCTCTCCCCGTGACAGGCGTTACTTCCAAAACGTTTCGTACATCACCTTCTCCTCTCAAGTTTCCCTCGAGAAAGGAACACTGACCAGAAGACTCCGCCATTGTGGCTGCCTGGACATGATCCACTCCCAAGCGAGGCAACTTTACCTGGCACTCACTGAGAGAGAGCGCAGCAATGTCAGAATGAGAGACAGAAGGCGACTGGGATGGTGGTAAGTTGAGGAAGAAGGCATGTGCTGCGTGCAATGGTGCATCAGGCTCCAAGCCCCGGCTTCCAATACCGATACCACTTGCGAGTGCCCGTCTGGACCCACGACCTCTGCCTCGACCTCGGGAGCGAGGTGTACGCAATATCGCTGGTCTGTCCCTAGAGTGATATTTTTATTTTACATACACAAATAAATCTTTCAATACACTTGATTCTATAACACCAGTGATGTCAATACAAATTGTTCCATAGTCTAATTAAATAAACATTACTTTATAAAATCTACTTCAAAATAATTGCTTCATTTTGTTTTGTGTAAAACCCATAACAATTATGACTTCACAAATGATATTTAAAGTCTCTGAAGAATATATTGATAGTGAAAAATAGCCATAAATATTAACACATGGTACTAGTAGAGATAAGATGTCTGTTTTAATTATCAAATATTTTATTTTTACTATGGCGATTTTACTTTTACTAAAATAAGAAAAAATGTCACAAGAGGTTATAGTTGTCCAGATTTGTTCGTTTATTAAGTCTCCAACTAATACCATACATACCTAGGAGTTCTAGAAGATCGAATAGGTCTCTCTTCCGGAACCGATGTAGAAACAGCGACTCTAGCAGGAGTTTCAACAATGGCCGATTTCCGAGGCCTTCCTCTTTTTCTGGGGGTCGCAACAAATGGGGAAACAGTCATTGCATTTACATTACCTTGAGCCATTATATTTACTATACTATTTTTGATATCTGATAGGGCCACGGCGTCAGAAGTGAGCGGTACAAAGTGTGATTTAGCCGTACTTCCGATGTCTAGAGGATCTTGTGACAGATCATCGAGCATCATACATTCCTGTGAACTAGACCCTTCATTGAGCGCCATCATATCTCCATCAACCTTGTTGAAGACAGGACTGTCAGCACCAAGCGGGTTCACCGGCTCCGAGACAGTTCCCTCTGAGCTACCTGTCGTAGAAGTTGTATTGGAATCAGCCTCAGCAAGAACTGACACGTTTTCGGTGAAGGGAAAGTTCCCAACAGGACTGACAGCTGATTTGTCTTCCTTTTGAATTTGTAGACGGCTAAGGATATCTTGAAGTTTAGATTCTCCATTGTTGGAAAATGTCGCATTACTCTTTGGAATAACAGGAGAGCTTTTCTTACTGTTGGTCTTGTTAAAGTCGGAAGTGATCTTTTCTTCTCTTGAGCCTAAAGATAAAACAGATATTGACACATTAGGCATGGGATCAGTATTGACATCAGAATTCCCCAAATTCTTCGCTTTGGGTATTCTGGTCACAGTCAAGTTAGAATTCGTCAACAGCTGATCCAACTTCATTCTTTTTGGGTCAACAGTTTTATCTGTGTCAGTAACTTTTTTCAACAACAAAGTAGCCTCTTCTTTAGGAGCAGGCCGTTTGACCCCCGGCCTTATCACTTGGAGAACGTTTTCTTTGGACGTTTCATTAATGTCATCGGTTTCTACGTTAACTATCTCAGCGCGGCTCCCTTCTTTAGTGAGCTTCAGCTTGATTCGACCTAAGGGTGAATTTGAGTTAGATTCATTCTCTACCACATCTTTGGTGGTGTCAAGTTTCAGTGGTTCCGTGTTCTGCTCCTGAGGAATTTTAATAGTGAGTTTAGGAACAACTGGATCGACAATATCAACTAATTCGCAATCAACTTTACTACGATCCGGTTCCGATTTCTTTTGTGTTTTCTCAGTAATTATTTCTGATGTGGATCCTTGAACAGTTTTGTTGATCTTCAGAATAATACGGGGAGAATCCTGACCACTTTCTTGGTGTCCAGGTGTAGATTTCCCACAGGCAGTCACAATTTCCAAAGGCTTGTCCATGTTCTCCGGAACAGGTATAGCCTTAATGGTCAATTTTGGTACAGTTGGAGGGTCGTGAGAGTCGCTTCCACGCTTCACATTATTTTTATGTTTTGAGAGAATATCACCATCATCCTCACTACGCGAGATTGCATCAATGTCATCAATCGGTTTTAAAAGAGGTTTAATATTAATCTTAGGCACAGATGCAAGTTCATCAAGTTTAATGTTTAATGGTTTTGTTTTAATTGTCAACTTGAGTGCGGACGTGCTGTCAACATCATTCTCGGAAATGGAGAATGCTTCTTCAGAAGGTTTCATAACAGGTTTAATAGTCAATTTAGGAACAGGTGGATGTTCTTCCGGTTTAACAATCGGCTTGATGGTAAGTTTCGGAATCGATGGAGAATCTATTCTCTCAGAGCTTCTCGATTCGTGATCTTGAGGAATTTTGATTGTCAACTTGGGGATCGGCTCTGAATTTGATGGTTCAATCTTCTGACTGTTTCTTTTGGACGTTTTTGGAATGTGTAAAGAGTCTATCGAAGAATCGGCTTTATTTTCCGAGCTGGCTTCTAGAGATTTACCCAGTTTAATTGTCATTTTAAGAGAGCTTTCAACTTTATCTTCATGAATATCATTTGATTCACTGTTTAAAATACTCTCCTGAGGTTTACCTTTCTTTAAAGTCAATTTGGGTATACTTTCCTGGTGAGCAGTGTTTTCGATCTCACATTTGTTCTCATAATTGTCGTGCGATTTGTTTATTTTAATGGTCATCTTCTCAATTGGCGGTTGAGAGAGCGGCTTGAAGGTAAGTTTAGGAACAGCAGGCGAAGGCAGATCAACTTGCAAGTCAGGCGAGAGTGAAGATTTTGATGCACCCTTCTTGGTAACCTTTAACTTAAGAGGGTCACAGTCTACCTTGGGCGTAGTCGACAACGATTTGATTGTTAATTTAGGAACCGGTGGACAAGATCTGTCTTGTGGAGATCTCTCTCGGACTTCATTCATAGCTGAGGAGTGTGAGCCAACTGGAAGCGTTTCACTTTCCGAACTGTCAGACTCAGATATTTCACTGCTGCTAGATGATTTGAGTTCAGACGGTCTCTGAATAGGTTTAATATTTAATTTTACTACATTAGGTATTTTACTAATTTCAACACCACTGACAGATTCAGTAGAAGCCTGGTGTTTAGTTTGCCTATGACTATCAGATTCGGGACCCCTCAAAGGTTTAATATTAAGTTTAGGATGTTTAGTGATCAACTTAATGTCATCAGAATGGATATTACTCAATTTTAACGTCAGTTTCGGGACATTCTTTGTAGTATCATCCGTTTCATGATCGTCTGCTGATGATTCATTGCATTCCATTAAAGGAGTTTTTTGATTAGCTGCATTTTTCTTCACCATCAGAACAAGAGATTCTTCTGCTAGAGAGAGGTTCAATTTGAGTGGTGAAACCTTTCGAACATCCAGAACTTCATTTGATTTATCGGTTGCAATGTTGCCATCTGTTTCTGCTACACACAAGTTATTAGGCAGTGAAACAGAATTGTGCTCGCTTCCCGATGTATGTCGGTGGGTGTTTTCATTAACATTTAGAACAGACTCATCGACCTCTTTCTTCGCACAGTGGAAAGCTTTGCTAATATGAATACTATCTACTTTGTTAACAAAGCGATGCTGTTCCACGTCTTTAGAAGGTGAGGATTCATCATCCATAGAACAGCTATCTACGACGATAGATTTAGAAGTAAAATGTTCTTGAAACCCCTGGTCAGAATCATCCAGCATCTTTTCTATCGTCGGATGAGGAAGAAGGATTTTTTCAGTTTTACTATTTCCATCTTCAAAAGAAGATGGACTGCATCTGCCTGAATCAACGGCTTGCATCTTTTCAGGCAATGTCACGATTTTTGGTAGCATTGAACAGGGAGCATTGGCCTCTAATATTTTCATATTCAAATGGCGCACAAGCTTCACTTTTTTTGGTGATACATTGGCGCCAGAGGTGTTTTCTGCATGGTCTTCGTGAGAAATTAATTTATTGGCGCCGATTTGATCATTTATTGTTACAGGTAACACTGCATCGTGTGATGTTTGTTGTGAGCCTAAAACTCCAGGAGGGGTCACGTCAGTTCCACTCTTTGCTTCAATAGTTTTCAAAGTGGGAACGATTTTAGCTACAGGATTTTCGGAAGGTTTAACGAGAGTGGACGCTGGTCGGATTAGTTTCCTTCGCTGAACAACAGAGTTTTCCGGCTTCAAACATGAATCTGGAGATTTGTTCTTTTTGGAAAGGTCTGATAAACTATCCGCACTCGATAAACTGGCAGGAATATTGCTATCTAAGGGCTCGCAATTTTCTAATGGCCGAATCACAGGACTCGTGGATTCTTCAGACTTTGGGGTCGTCGATCTTTCCGGTGAAGTTCGTTCACGAGCACTGGGAGGGAGTTTGGACTCCCCGGCTGAATGAGCGAAACTCGATCGCAAACATTCATCACTCTGTTCACTACTAGAAATAATATCGGGTTCACTAATAACTTTAGTATTATTTTTTACAGGCACTATCACTGCAGACTTATCAGTACTGCTCACAATGTTGACCATGTCTTCCATTTCGGATGTGACGCGGTCAGATATCGGCGGAGCCGATGCAGCAGGGACCCTAAGCGAATTGACATCAACACTGGAATAATTATCGCCGACGGAACATCCGCTGGAGTTTTTTCCGTCTTCGGTTGAAGTGCCAGAGCCATAGCAATTATTCAAGTGGGATTTCGCAGGAGGGACCGAAGACTCCGACGGCCATATCAGCGGATCGTTTTTGGTAGAATCTTGACCGCCACCAGAGCTTGGGATTTCCGTGTTATACCGCACTTTCTTTGACGCGCTATTTCCCTCCACAAACTTGTCTATCATCTGCAATATAGCCTCCGTGCTGTGTTGTGATTCGTCGTCGTGTATCGGATTCAAGCGGTCCATACCGGCCATCGGAGAATCCGCTGGACCTCCGCCGACATCTTCGTCCGTCGAGGGCGGGCGCTCCTTCGCCGCATTGGCAGTCAGGGCCCGATGCGAAGTGTCGTCGTTGACCTCGCCAGACGATCGCTCGCAGGTATTTTCCCGCGCCAGCGAGTGGCGCGGCGCGTCCCGCGAAGCGCCCGCATCGTCCTCGGAACTCTCCATTATCTGTTGATCGGTAGCGCTATGAATACTGAAAACAGACGAGTCATAAATTAGAAATCTGCGATGTCCCTTATTTTGTACAACTAACCTAACATTACACTTGACAAGCCCAATAAAACGCGCTAATTTCGATCAGAGAATAAATATAAAGGCATATTATAATAATAGTATCGTTTGTACGTACACACATTGTATAATCTCATATTCACAAACGTAAAAAAACACACCAAGGAGTCTAGATTTGGACAAATAAAAAATCAAAACTGAAAACCGGCAAACAAAAAGCTTGTAAACGCCATTTTTCAAGCCAAGGACATGGCTGGAACCAACCGACGAATAACAAATATGGCAGCCAGTACATTACAGTACCGCCATTTTAATTTCTTGTAAAGCCGGCAACACAATAATATTGCAAAAATATTATTTTTCAAAATGTAATCATTCCTATAATCGTAAAAAAAGGCTAATAATTACTCTGGTAAGTTCTATTTTTATAACGTTCCAAATATATTTGAATACATATAATTAATGATATTATATTTTATTAGTTCATTTGTAAAATAATGGCCAGATGCTGGCAATAATTATATTCATTTTATATTCGTTCGTATTAAAATAAAATAATTGCCTTCAATAAACTTATTGACCATTGAAATTATTTATACATATTATTGAAACTTTGTATAGAATATTATCAATGATTAAAATAACGATATCCTATCACACAATATTAATTTTTTTTTTAGAAAGACCACGATGAAAAGGATATTTATTTATTTGCTTAACAGTTATTTCAAAAAATTAAAGAATATCCTGATAACGTAAGAAACGCAAGAAATGTAGATAAATTTGAATTTAAATTTTTTTTCTCTATCAATGAAAAGATTAATTTTAATTTTATGATTATCAAAATTGAAAAATTGATTTGACGAAAAGCATGTAGCCGATACGTAAATAAATATTTTTTTATACCATGTTCGCTCCCGAAGTGGAGCATATGGATCCACACAGTGTGAAGATATCTCATTCCGAAAGTGGAGTATATGGATCTTCCGAATGTGAAGACGTCTTGACAGATTTTTTCCACGAGAATTGTTTGTCAGACAATTGCTCAACCCAATGGGCATCCAGTTCTTCATTTTCAGATTTTTTAAAATCCAACCAGATGGAGAATCGATTCCGCATTTTTCGGATTGAGAGGCGCTCACGTTGCCAATTACGCTAACCGGAGAGAATTATTATTTAATGATGATTTATTTTGAAATAAATCATTTTTTCGCATTGTGGTTCAAATCTGTCAGCATACTACATACAGATCAATGCACAGTATAAAATTTTAACTAAATATCACTGTGTTAATTATTTTTTTTGCCATATACATTCAATATTTTTAAACCGTTGTTATTTGATTTATACATTTGAAACTGATGGGAAATTCAAAGAATATTATTTTTATTTCATTTGCGAATATCAATTTATATTAAAATGCCTTGATTAATGCATCGATATTGTATGTCCCAAATGTAGTAGCTTATAATATTATATTTACACTATTTACTTACATAGTTGTGTGGCTTAAATATTAAGCAGTTTGTTTAAGAAAATAACTATATAATTGCAACTGTTGCAGTTGACCAATTAAGTTCTGATCAAGAACAAAAACCATTTACGGCCGGGACAGATTTGGAAAAAAAATTATAGAAATTTTATGATAGTTTCATGTATGTTTTTTAAAAGAACATTAGCATCAATGTGATTATAAATAATTCATAATGAATATTATTTTAAATTCTGATTTAATATTTGTCAATATTTTAAAAGTACATTATATCGATATCATTTTTAAAAAATCTCATAAAACCTTTATAATAGTTTTACATTTTTTATAAACGTCATCTTGTTATAATAATTAAAACAATTTATAATTGAAGAGAAATAGTTTAAAAATAGTGTTATTTTTAAATCAAAATATAAACATTCCAAACATACGTGATAAACAAAAAAATGTCAATATCACCAAGAAAACTTTAAATAACTTTCAATTTACGTATAAAAAAAACATAGTGACAAATTATAAAATTCATGGACAGTGCGTCACATCGCGTGGATATAAACTTTATAGCTAGGACAATAATTAATGATGACATGATCGGGCAGTTTGATCTCGATTCTCACATCTGTTGGATTTATAGAAATCTTAAAAAAAAAATAAAAAAATATATAAAAAAGAAGGTACATGACTGTGCCCATAGAGTTGAGCAATTGTTTGACCACCAATTCTCGTGAAAAATTATCTATCAGTACATCTTTGCATACTGCTGAGATCCATAAACTCAACTTTCGGAGCGGACATATTTACGTTGCGTAAATTCATTCCACTTTCGGACCGAACAAATAAAGGAAATAATAATTAATTTATTATAAAAACCATATTCGGTTGACATGCTGTCTATGGTATGATAGACACAGACTCGAAATTCGAATTCGGACAGTGTAGCCAGAATTAGTAAAATTTTGACCATTCAGCGGCGATGATGACAAGTTAGCCAAAGTACCGGAATAGGGGTGGATTTTGTGGGACTTTCTAGCGACGTTTCCCAGTTAACCAATGGCAACATTTACATGTGCCTTCAAACTTCAAATTTCTGTAATATAACCTAAATCTTGTATATCAACTCACGTGTATTTAATGGATATTAATTAATTCATTTATTTACAATTTGTTTGTAATTTTAAGAATGTCTCTAGTTCTGTTTCGATACATCGTGTGTAATTAGTTCTACAGTTTTTGTAGCTGTATTTCGAATATAAAATGGACTTGGACACTTGCGAGTTTGTTGATGTAAAAGAGGCTTGTTCGCAATGCGGGGAGAAGCGAGCATTAGTCCGAGATGGGTTTCTTTACTGCATAGAATGTGGTATGAGAGCAGCCGAATCTCAACCTATCCTAGATTTTACAATGGAACACTTGAGTGGTCAGACTCGATATACCACCCGACTGAACAAAGTAAAGTCGAAAACTGACAATTGTAAGTTACCTAGCAGTTACTATACGGTTCGTAATATTTTTCGTCTATTGTAGGAAGCTGCTTTTTCCGTTTGTTTTGTTTCCTAGATTACACATTTGTTATCTAGGAAAGTTGGCAGTTAATGTATGTGATATCTGACACGTAAATACCATTCGGATCTATTCACGAAACTTTTCGCCAATACATGATGCAGTTGGCAGCACCTAGCATATACATTTGGATAGTTCGACATTATAGTATTGTTACAGTATTGTCCATGTAGTGGTATTTTTTGCATTTAGAATGAGATTGATAGTTAAATGACCTAATGAATGATACCATAAGAAGAAGAAAACAGATTAAGAAAATAAAGTCACAAAAAAATCGCAATTTTGTTTCCTGAGTTTGCAGCAGGTAAGAAGCACTAGTCTCACATCACTTGTGTAGTCTGTAGTGGTTGCAGAATTTGGGTATTGAATGTAATCAATACTTGTGAGAATTTGCTTATAAAATATGAGGGTAAAAATGAAGGAAAACGTACGCGACTTCGGAAATATGTCTGAAGTTAGCAGCACAAAACACTCGCACACACTAA
>JAGVSQ010005414.1:0-17766 GCA_022683975.1 Rhyacophila evoluta
ATTCGCTTATGACATCCAAGATCATCTGACCGGAGACTCCAAGAGCCAACACGAAACCCGGGAAGGAGACGTTGTCAAGGGTTCTTACTCCCTCGTCGATCCCGATGGTGTCAAACGTACCGTAGAATACACTGCCGATCCCTACAACGGATTCAATGCTGTTGTCCACCGTGAACCCCTCGGTCATGCCGTGAAAGTAGCCGCTGCTCCAGTCGCTTATGCTGCCCCCGTTGCCAAATATGCTGCCCCAATCGCTAAGATCGCCGCTCCAGTCGCATATGCCGCTCCATTGTCTTATGCCGCACCAGTCGCCAAGATTGCCGCTCCAGTCGCATACTCCTCTCCTCTGGCGTATGCTGCCCCTGTCGCCAAAATCGCTGCCCCAGCTTACTACCACTAAATTTTCTGGCTGAATATTGTTAAATGACAGTGTAATTATTTATTGATCTATTAAAATAAGCATTAACTAAAACTGGATATTTTTATTTTGACCGAAAAACACACTCGAAAGAACGTGACTCAGACCTTTTAAATTAAGTCACAACATTTCGACTTCCTACGTCACTATTTACTTCGTTTAAACACACGCCATGATCACATAAATTAACTACTATCTTCTTATAAATGAAACAATATTACAAATTTTGATAAATACTTTTAACTAAGGAAACACGTGGGGAATTGTTGTAAAATCCATATTTTCCAAATTCCTTATAAATTCTTATGAACCATTGAATGAATGAATGAATGAATTGAATGAATTGAACCATCTTTTGTTTTGCACCCAAAATAAAAAAAAAGTCAAGCTACCTACTGACTTGTCAAAGAATTACTTATTGCGTTTTTTTGTGTTACACTTATTTCGATGATATAAATAACAATAAAAATAACACTTCTCTTAATCGATACCGTTTATATTCAATGGGCAATAATGTAACTGTTTTATTGGTGTTACAACACGTTTTTACTTTTATTTACATCATTACATATCGCCTTATAACTGACGCATTGCGTGATTGTATTTACTTTAGTATTTTATTTATTTTAAACTGGCTAAAATACAATCTTCGGGTTTGTTATATTATATCTAAGCCATTGGTTCTTAACCGATGTTCTTCGAAACGAATTTTGTAGTATGTTGTGAAAAAAATGCTAGAAAATTAACAAGGCTAGAACCAATATCAGTGTACATTGATAATTATGTGTGTTATATGGCAAGTGTTATGATCTCTTTAAGTGATTGATTGACCACAATAATGTTTCTTTCACACTTAAATGCATGGTAACCTAAGCCATGGGTAATCAATATTCAAAATGACCTCATTTCCTTTTCATCAAATAAAGAATACCGCTTCTTGATATTAGAGCTTTAGAAAACGTCTGATTAACGTTAGAAAACCACTGGCGGATTTACTAATATGCGCACCAAGAGCTTCATAATTGAAGAGGCCTCCAAATTAAAAAAATACCTCACTCTAAATTACTGGACTAAAGCAGAAATTATTAAGATGATACATAAAAAATGAGAAACCATGAGATTTTGAAGCGAGTACGAAATTTGATTTTTTAAGATATTGCGCATAGGGCATAAGGGCCTCATAATTGAATCACGCCTGTGGCCTATCAAGTGCTAAATCCAACACTAGACAGACCTGTTGCCAGGATCAGATTCTGGGCAAGTTTATTACTTTAATACTCTTGGTAAGGAATTCACTAAGGCTTGTAACCGATTTTCCACTAGTTCAGATCGCTGTTATAAAGCAGCTAACATCTGATTGTACTAAATTATGATTTTCTTCTTGATAATACGTAAATGGATATATCCAAGATGAATGGAATTATTCACGTGTACCCGCAAAACCAATCAGTCCACCCTACGTAATCGCGACAAAATGAAATTTAAAAGTCGAAAAAAAACTCGTGCAATAAAGCACTTTGACTTTCATTATCTTAAGTAGATTTTAGTCTTGATCTTAGATATTGTATATATTGTATTAGTTCCTAAGACGTTTCTATTGAATAAAGTATACCGTTTTTCAGTGGAATGAAGCATTATAAATGCACAATAAAAAAAAATCTTAGCTTTTTAAACATATTTTAAAGTTCAATTCATTTTTTTAAATCTATCGAATATAACTGCTTCAATCACCATTTTCTAATGACGCCAAATTATATTTACATTACTCATATGCTAGTTTTAATTTAAGCCATAATAAAAAGAGCTTAAACAAAGTTTGCAGGGGAGTATTTCGTTTCTTCTGGGTCCTCATTATGTACGGTGCTGAACTAGGTTTTATTCAATGAGTAATCATTTTTAAGCAACAAAATGTGCTGTAGCAAATTAAGTAACCATCTTTAAATAATTCTCAATTTATATAATTGTTCCCTCAGGGCTAGATCTGATTTTTGATTATATAATGATGGTGTGATAGGTGAGCCAAAGCATTAGGAAGTAATTATTATTACAACATGTGGCCAGGGTTCAATGCTAGTGACTTAATATTTAAAAGTTATTTACTTTTTACCTTGGATGGCTATCAAAAAGTGTACAATATTGAGATTTAAAAATATTTTAGAATTTAAAAAGCAGCCACGTTACTAATAACTGAGCTAAATAACTTATTGGAACTTGTGTTTATGTGTATGTGTGTGTGTAAAAACGATAGAAAATTTTTGTGGACATAAAATATTGTTGCCTAGATTAAAAGAATAAAAACAGCGACTTTTGTTTATGCTAGTTTATGGGTCAATAAATAATTCACATTCATTAGTATAAGAATCTTAAATTAATGGTAGTAAGCAGGGGCGGCTCCATAGGCGGCGTATTTGGCTACTGGGGCGGCATAAGCGAGAGGAGCGGCATATTTAGCGATTGGGGCAGCATAGGCGACTGGAGCGGCGACCTTGACGGCGTGTCCAATAGGTTCACGACGGACGACGGCGTTGAATCCGTTGTGGGGATCGGCGGTGTAGTCAACGGTACGCTTGTAACCATCAGCATCAATAAGGGAGTAAGATCCTTCGACGACGTCTCCGTTTCTTGATTCGTGTTGGCTCTTGGAGTCTCCGGTCAAACCGTCTTGGATATCGTAAGCGTAGTGGTATTGGGGGTTGGGATCGTAGTCAGCATCGATAGTCGCTACTTTAGCGTAGGCAACTGGAGCGGCAATCTTGGCGATTGGGGCGGCGTAGGCCAGTGGTGCGGCATATCCGTGGGAAGCATATCCCAAAGGAGAGTAGGCGGGCTGGGCAATGATGCCAGCGTTGGCGACGGCCAACACGGCGGCGACGAGGAATAACTATAAAAATGATCACAATTTTATTTAGGTATTTTCAGATTGTTGACTAGCTATTAAAAATGCAATTGCGAATAAATGTTATCAAAGACAATAGCACACGTAATAATTCCATATACTATTATATTAATTGTACAGGAACAAATAAGTTCAAAGTAAATAACTATTTTTTTAGAAAACCATACGATCAAAATGCTTTGAGTAACATTTGAGTGAACTTTAAGTCAACTCCGTATTTTGCCGGCTTGTTAAGTGTACGTGCTTATCAATCGCTTAGCATTGACTAGCAACGGTTCAAATCCCGTAATTGCATTGATTTTTTTACAAATTTTAAAATGAATGTTATGTTTCCCTAATAGATTAACTATTATTTTAAGTACCCTATTCAAATTTAAATAAATCATGATTAGTATTTTCAAATTAAATAAAAAGCTTCACATTATAGGGGAAATGCTTAAAAAGCTTTGGCTAAATGTAAAATATATTTTAATCAATTTTTACTTCACTTTGAATATAATAATAAAACAATTTATAGAAAAATTCTTTCGTCCATTGAGAAAACATATTAATAATTAATTTTCAAATGAAAACTACGTTTTAAACATGAATTAAAAAAATATATATTAAATCAAATAAAATCATCACATAATTATGCACAACCCTGATTTCCCATTCCAGCTTGTTTGTGATGTATGAAAACAAACGATTGGTTAATTATGCTATGTATTAAACGTATTTATATAGAGGTAAAATAATTGTTATGTGTAACGAAAATAAAAAGTGAAAGGGGCGTACAATGAGATTTAAATATTTTGATTTGAAAAATTATTTTGCATTAAATATCCTTAGTTAGGGATACTATAGGTTTTAAATTTTATTGTTTTTAATTCCTTATTTACTGTAAAATACTGTAAAATAAATATAATTAAATAATAAAGCCAATTTGTTAAATCAATACCTTGAATGCCATTTTAAGGTATTGAATAGTGGACTGGTGTCGACTGTATGTGACTTAATGAAAACTTTTTCCGTATTTATACCATTGGCGAGTCGCGAAAATCAGCTGATTTCTGTCGTGAAATTCACATGTGACATCGGACCAATTTCGAGTATTTGACTTATGTATGGGCGTAAAACGGGTTTCTGTTTTAATTATCTGATTGTATGACAATAAGCATTTTGTTTCTAGATAGACGTAATCGGTGTTGGATCTGGCCCAGTGCCTAATTCCCCTTGCGTGACATGAACTCTTGTCTGATTATTAAGAAATAAAACTTTTTATCATTGTTATTTTAAGGGATAAATGAAACAGAAACAATAATGCATTTAACTGAAAAAATAAAGCTTTATATGAGATTAGCGTTGCTATCTTTTATCATCTCCATTCCGTAAATGTATTATATGCCTTTGAACAGTCTCTAGATGATCACTCCAGAAATTGTAGAATATAGATCTCAGCAGTGTCAAGATTTATTTTAGCAGATAATTTTTAAGCAAAATTTGATTTTCAATCAATTGCTTAACATATTCGGTATCCAGTCTTGAATCTTTGGATTTTATTAAGACTCAACAGCCGTGGGAATCGAAATTGCATGACTTGAGAGAACGCAAAGTGACGGCTGGCATAGAATCCTGGAAGTTCCATGTGGCAGTCATATACTCTACATAGGGATTGTATATTTCAAAAGGAGACAATTGATATCGACTGTGTAGTGGGAAAAAGATGTAACCTACATATAATAAATTTTACACGAGGTAGAAAAAACGTTTATTTAATAATTTTGAACCAAAGTTGAAACATTACTTAAGCACAACCTTGAAGTGCATGAAAACTTAAAATGGTGTTTTATTTACTCAAAATGATTTTAATTTAATACTTTTTAAGAGAACCAAAAAAATTGATTAAGTGAAAGCCCTTTTTCCTGGTCGCAAATTTCACAGGCCAACCTTTTTTCAAACTTTAAAGCTAAATTTAGACACTAATTCGGCATTTTCAGTTCACATCTTTTTGCTAGAAAGTGTGTTGATTTTTATACAATCTGACTGTCGAATAAATTTAGGGTTGCGTCCATTGTCTTCAAGATTCTTTATTGCTCGTAAATTACTTTGTTATATATGTCTGCCATACCATGACAAATACTTTTGTTTCACCAATTATTGTTTTTACTATTCCCCTAGAATTCTGAAATTGTAAAGGACAGAAACGAAAAATGGCACGTTGAGGCTCTCTTTACCATAATACTACCCGTGCCAAGCTAGTTCTGTAGTATCGTTTGGAAATTTTCAATGTAATATAAGGCTATTCCTACTAATTAATGTTCCACTATATCCAAATTATGTTCCACGACACCCACAATATTTGGTACAGAGATCTGTTAAGTGCTCAGTATATGGTTTATTTAGTGTATGGTAGCCATGACCCGCTAGCGTATCATAGTGCCAACGAGCAGTGTCGGGCCGGAGGCTGAAGTCGTCCTTGTGCGAAAAGTATTTTCAGTACCCTCTCTTTTAGATTTCCTGAAATAATTATTACGTCACAATTAAACTGTTTATCCGCTCTTATGCAAAAAGTTTTTTGAACCATCCAGCGCTCACATATTGTGCATATTTTAAACATTCTTAAAAATCTTATGCTTTACGGTGTTTTTGTGTTAATTATGCAAATATATAATACTGACAAGTTTATTAGACTTTTCTTTTAAAGAGGCATCTATCATACTTAGGCGCCCTTGTGCGCTGCACAATCTTCACACCAGTAGGGCTGGGCCTTGCCAACGAAATAGATATATCGAATAAAATATGCCGTTTATATAAAACAAACCCCAAAATCTCTTTAAGTATTACGTTTCTTAACAATGTTAACTCGATAAATTTGTGGAAAATAAAATCATTTAGGTTTTGTAGTTAGCCGCGCGTTGATGTTTTTCGAAGTAATATATTTTCTTTAATATTTCGTTCAGTGTACATATTTGACTCGGGTTATGTCTTTACAAATGAATTTGTATTGTAGGAGGCTAAATTTAAATCACAATAAACCCCTTAATGAAATCATCGTTTTTATAACACGCCCGTTACAAATCTGGAGGATATGGATCTACACGGTGTGAAGATATCCACTCCAGAAATGAAGTATATAAATTTCTTTAATGGGAAGAAATGTTTTGAAAGTTCTAATTTTACAAAGGTTTTACTATTATTAACGTGTAGTAATGTATGTATTCGTAAATTATCGTGCAAGATATTTACTACGGAAGGTTGCCTCAATTGCCTATTGAATAAACGCTCAACATAGTGAATTCAAACAAACCTAAGATCTCGCAGCCTTATAATAAACCAACATGCTTTAAACGTATATTTAAATGCAAGATATGGATTCATGTGATGTCTTGACTAACACCTATTTCGTTTTAAACAAACGTCATATTGAACAGTATTTAGTCTCCCCGGTTAGCGTAATTGGTAGCCTGCGCGCCTAGCAATCCGGGGAATACGGGCTCGATTCCCCATCTGATCGGTTTTTTTAAATCTGAAAATGCAGGACTGGATGCCCATTGAGTTGAGCAATTATCCGACAAACAATTCTCGTGATAAATAATCTGTCAAGACGTCTTCCCATTGTGGAGATCCATATAATCTAGTTTTAGAGTGGATTTCTTCACTGTGTGAATCCATATGCTCCACTTTGGGAGCAAACATGGTATATAATTTATATAATAATTATAAATATATATAATAAGGTATATACATCAAGTATTCATATTCAAAGTAATTCAATAAATTCTCAGTAAATTAATAGTGCCCTTAACGAAAAAAAAAATTTACCCCTGCGGTTGATAATCTTATATAATAGTATTTTTACTGACTTCTGCCTTTTAAAATGACGGCCACGTATCCCGCTGAAAAGTAATCTGTCAGAATGAATATTTTGATTGCGGAGATTCATAAAATTTGCGCGTTTCTGAGTGAACATAGTTGCATATAAAAAAGTTTTTTTATTTAAGCTTTAGATTTCCCATCTGATATAGCTTTGAAAAATATGCTGCTTATAATGCCAACGGCAATTCCGCTGAGGCCGTTGTAATTAATATTTAGAAAGAAATGTGGGAAGTATTTGTACATATGAGTAAATAAAATACAATATTGATAACTATGCGGTTTTATGGGTCAATAAATAATACAGGTACATTTCTTAATATAAGAATGCTAGCTTAGTGGTAGTAGGCAGGGGCGGCTCCATAGGCGGCGTATTTGGCTACTGGGGCGGCATAAGCGAGAGGAGCGGCATATTTAGCGATTGGGGCAGCATAGGCGACTGGAGCGGCGACCTTAACGGCATGTCCTAGAGGTTCACGGTGGACGACGGCGTTGAATCCGTTGTGGGGATCAGCGGTGTAATCAACGGTACGCTTGAAACCATCAGGATCAACGAGAGAATAAGATCCTTGGACAACATCTCCGGACCTGGATTCGTGTTGGCTCTTGGAGTCTCCGGTCAGATGATCTTGGATGTCATAAGCGAATTGGTATTGAGGGTTGGGATCGTAGTCGGCATCGATGCTGGCGTATTTGGCGACAGGGGCGGCGTAGGCAAGAGGAGCGGCGTACTTGGCAACTGGAGCAGCATAAGCCAATGGAGCGGCGTATCCGTGAGAATAGGCGGGTTGGGCGATGAGGCCAGCGTTGGCGGCAGCCACCAAAGCGGCGAAGACGACGAACTGGAAGTAAAAAAAAAAACTTTTAGGTATTTTCAATGATTTAAATAACTATCAAAAAGCAACCAGAATAAAATAAAACAAGCCAGAGTTCAAATTATGTTATGTTATAATTCAGCGTATTTAAAAACGATAGAAGAAACCCTTGTTTATATATGCCAACACGAAAAAAGCTATATTTTATAAGAGTTTTAAACACTTTTATTAACATATATTCAATAGCAATTATGGCCAGTATTCAATTTGGAATATAAGAATGTAGTTTGCTACATGTTTGTATTCTCAGTAAGATATTTTTAGTAAAACGATCCTAATATTTAGTTAAATAAATACAGTGAGAAACTTCAATATGTAATGTAACCAAAATTATAATTTTAATCTATACTATTATTCCGTTACCATGGGAATGATGTTATAATTTTAGGTGACGTATTTTTTTAAGTACATACTTCATAACAAATAAATTGAACTAGTATATATTATGAAGGACATCTTCAGTAAAATCATTATTCAGTGTAATTTTATTGCAATATTTAATAACAATAAAAAATGTCTGTATTTGCTTAAGACATGATCAATATTAAATAGAAGACGCGATTCAAACTTTGTGTTTATTTTCTTATTCCGAACAAATTTACGTAGTAATCAATATCATTATTTAAATCTTCAAATACTTGTGGAAACTAACGATGAGATAGTTAAAAAGTCCGTTCAACAAATAATATTAGTTCCACAGGCGTTTATTTTTACTATAACTTTTAATTTATCAAACAAATATATTTAAAAAATCACTTGTAAATTTATCCTTTATAAATCTAAAGTATAGCTATTATTTTAATATTAATATTATAATATAAACTATTAAGTTAGATGGAAACGTTGCAAGTATTTTCAATTAATTAGTACGTGCCACATTTTTTATTTTATATATTATTATGTTTTTACGTATTAAAGATGTTTTTAATGACTTTGAATAAGACAAATGAACTTTTACAATATAAAACGAAACACGTATACATTTCATACAATACACAACACGCAGTATATGATAAATATTACATTGTCAATATTCAATAAATTACTATCAATTTAATAATGAATGTAATGAAAATGTATAGAAACTGGTTTAAAAAAATAAGTGTTAATGTATAAAACAGATTACAATTGAAAAATATATGTTTTTGGATGAGTTATTTTACTATAAATTAATGAAAAAATATATATTATTAAATCTTTTCCCCGAGAATTGACAGTTAAACATAACAAAAAATTTGGAGAAATAACACGGTGATTATTAACATTTTGAAAGCTTTTTACATTTTAAATAATAATATACAAGTATTAAAAAATAAAACACTGATAACTTTGTCAAAATACCGATTTTTTATCATAAATTAAACGTTGACAAAAATTTTATTTGTATTTATTTTATTATATTTAAAATAAATGTGTCGACAATTAAAAATGTAGATTTTATAGAACTATTGGTTGGTTATTTAACTATCGCGATTTTAATTTACTGTAACTATTTCATTTTAAATATATTTTTAAATAGCTTAATTTTTTTGCTTTAATATTATAGGTTTTTGTGAATGGCTTAAACTAATAGTATATAACATTTTCAATTGATTAAATAAAATAAATAAGCAAATCACTGATATCGTATTTACAATGTGATGTGTGTGATGTTAAATTTACCTTGAATGCCATTTTGTTAAGGTATAACTTGTCCAGTGGGCTACTCGTGAAAGTATGTGTCTCTTGGTAAAATTGTCGCTCTATTTATAAGGCGAGGTTGCAGATATCAGCTGTTCTAATGAATGAATTTTGTCACATGTGAGACATGAGCCCGCTCGAGATATCATGCTAGGGCGTAGAACAGGTTGGGTTTGTACTTATTTTCATACATGACTATTCTAACGTGCATTAGTGATTTATGATAACGTTTTGTGCAATTTAGGGCTATTTCGTCATATTTTGTGCAAGTATTGCATTCTTGCATTCTGCTTCTATGGAATTGCATTTGCGCCACCTGCTGTAGGCGGAGGATTTACCTTGGCGTCGACAGCTGCGGAATTGCTTGAAAGCAGAATATTTATTAAGGGCGGTTTTGTATTTCTGCATATTTTCTGAATTATTTAATTGCAATGTCCTAAACAAATATTTTTTGTATACCATATTCGCTCCCAACGTGGAGCATATGGATCTACACAATGTGAAGATATCCACTCCGAAAAAGGAGTAAATGGATGTTTGCAATGTGAAGACGTCTAGACCGATTATTTTTCACGAGAATTGTTTGTCAGGTAATTACTCAACCCAATAAGCATCCATTTCTGTATTTTAAGATTTAAAAAATCCGACAGATAAAAAATCGAACCCGCATTTCCTGGATTGCTGTGTGCACGCGCTACCAACTACGCTATCTGGGAGACATTTATAACAAATATTTACATACTTACTTCAATTAATTTATTCAACATGTTTAAAACATTACAAATAACACGTTCAAAAGACTCACAACATGGCATTGTTTCCCATCAATATTATTAAAAACGCGTTTTGTCTCCCCGGTGTGGCTCCCCAGTAGCGTAAGGTTAGCATATGCACCTCGCAATGCGGAAAATGCGGGTTCGATTCCCACATTTATCGAATTTTTAAAAACAAAAAATACATGACTGTATGCCTATTAGGTTGAGTAATTGTTGAGTAATTATCTGACAAACACTATCATAAAAAATAATCTGTCAAGACGTCTTCACATTGCGGAGATCTACAATATATAGTTATATATACTTTCGGAGTGGATATCTTCACTCTGTGTAGATCCATATTCTCCACTTTCGAAGGAAACCTAATAAAAAAATATGTTGGGTTCTATCTATCAATTCTCTTTAAATTATTTGATGCAACCTTTAAAATATTAAATAAATCATTAAGTTACTCTAATATAAGTTATTTAAAATTAATTAATGAACAACATGTAACCATACACTACTATTTGCGCATACAGGTTGGAGATGCTGAAGTTTGAAACCCAAATCAATATACACAAACGGTTATTTGATTTTCAAAATTTAGTTTCGATAATAGAAAAAAAAAATACTTTTTAATGTCAAATTAAAATTCTTTTTTTATTTCCTATATTAATTAATTATTTTTTCAAATAATGTAGACATAATAAAAATTTGTTTAAATATAATATACTATACCGAATATCTGTAATTATACACATAAACATTAAGAGACACTATAGTTAAGATAATATTCCATAATATACTCGTAACTATTTTTTGTCTGCAACAGTTAAATCATATTATTGAAATAAATTACCATAAAGCACCATTGAATAGTATCAATCATTGCTTATGACATTGAAATAAACGATTTAATTACATCAGCCGATAACATTCATGGTGTGATAATTACATGGTGTATATTATTAGATACATATATAAAAAAACAACTGATTGGCTGCCAGTTAAAAAAAAAGTATATGCAAAATCTGGTCTATGTAGGTCAGTATATTTCGGTGACATTGATTTCATTGGATAGAAACGCATAAGATATATTTGTCTGATTCTAATGATACCTAAGAAATATTATTGGTCCAATTACATAACATAAAAATGCGATTTGACATGAATTTTGCTGGACTCACGTTTATACCTGCTGAAATTGAAGTGACCAGACGTTGAATTCGGATTTTTTTTTCTTTATTAATATAATAGTTGACTCCCCCATACTATTTATATTATCTTTATGACATGCAAAATAATAATGAAATTATACTTTAACCTGTCTTCCCGGTAACGTAGTTGATAGCGTGCACGCCTGGTAATCCGGAGACTGTGGGTTCGATTCCTCATCTGTCGGAGTTAAAAATCTAAAAATACAGGACTGGATGCTCATTGAGCTGAGCAATTGTCTGACAAACAATTCTCCTGAAAAATAATCTGTCAAGACGGCTTTAAATTTTGCAGATCCATATACTCCACTTTCGAAGTGGATATCTTCATACTGTGTATGCTCTACTTTGGGGAGGAACATGGTATAAAAAAAATATTGTAAATTTATACATACCATTCAAGAGCTTAAAGAACAAAATCTCCAGTTTTATTTTTGAATCAAATAAATATATTTATCAATTTTATTAACAATTCGATTTTTTTTCACCATATCCACTTTGAAAGTAGGGCATATGGATCTCAACCGTGTCTTTCATAGCCGCTCGAAAAATGAAGTATATGGATCTCTGCATCATCAAAACTTACGTTGAAAGATCATCTAATTAGTCAATAAATCGGATATCCATTCATGTATGTTATGGTTTTCTTTTAAATCCAACAGCTGTGGGAATCGAGCCCGCAATCTCCAACTTCGAAATGCATACGCTAACGTGACACGTGACATCGTATACATTTCCTGATATCTCCATCATGATACCGTGGTTGACCAATACTCGTCTTTCCTCTTTAGCATCACATGGTCACCTTTTTCAATCGAGCTGCATCATCATGTTCGTAAATAATATTTTCAATCCATTGAATATGTCAAATCAAATATTTTGAAAACTTCTCACTTACCATATATGTATTATAGTGCTAGCTCATAGGGATAACTTACACATTAAACGAAAAGCTTTCTTAAATTGTTCTCCTCTTAATACAATTATCTCAGAAAGTTCTTGTTTTCAATGAACACATCAGAGCCGCATTAAAATGCTATATTTCAAGTTTTTTCAAGTCAGATAAAAGACAGAAAATACTGCATAATTACCAACTAACATGATGTTTTATTATTTTTTATTACAAATCTATTATTTATACTTACGTCAAATATTCATTCAGCCCTCATAGATAATGCAGTACATAATAATTTAAATCTACAACATATAATAATAATCTATTTTTTGTATTTCCTATTGATACGTTTTATCCTTAGACACCTTCATGAATGACCATCGTGGTCACCATTAAACGCGTCACGACCAAGAGATCAAATTGTATTAACAAAAAAATAATCAAATCAACATTGTTACTAATGTGATATCGGTAAAACAGGTTTCGATTATACCGATCGATAGCCGTAGCCTTTAACCAGTGCAGTATTATCAGTAGAGCTATTTGTCACATTTCCATATAAATAGCTCCAACTGAAACTTCAGAATCATATTCAATTAGAATCAGTCTTTCAGGACACATCTAATAAAATGGCATTCAAGGTAAATATATTATTGTAGCGTTTCAAAGAATATCTATTCAATTCTTTAGTAGAAAATAAACTTTAGAAATCTTTAGTCAATTTAATTCGTTAAACTCATAAAAAAAAAATCGTAATTTGATATTTTAATCAGGCATTAATTCTAATTAAACATTCAAATACATAATATTGAGACATAAGTTTTCTTAATTTTCCCCAAATATAGCCTTTAACGTAAGTATAAACTCAAATCATATTCTACGGGATAGAAAAATTTTCAACCATATTTTAGAGTACATATATTATATATAATAACGAAGCATATATATACCAAGTTGTTCATGTGGCTGATTTAAGATTTTTGGTAAGCTTTAAGTGCATTTCTTACGAACTTACATTTTTAACGTATATCAGGACTCTTATAAAATATATCTTTTTTCGTGTTGGCATATTTAAACAAGTGTTTCTTCTATCGTTTTTAAATACGCTAAATTATAACTCAACATAATTTGAACTCTGGCTTGTTTTATTTTTTTACCTGGTTGCTTTTCGATAATTATTTAAACCATTGATTCGTTGAAAATAGTTTTCTTTTTTACTTCCAGTTCGTCGTCTTCGCCGCTTTGGTGGCTGCCGCTAACGCTGGCCTCATTGCCCAACCCGCCTATTCTCACGGATACGCCGCTCCATTGGCTTATGCAGCTCCAGTTGCCAAGTACGCCGCTCCTCTTGCCTACGCCGCCCCTGTCGCCAAATACGCCAGCATCGATGCCGACTACGATCCCAACCCTCAATACCAATACGCCTACGACATCCAAGATCATCTGACCGGAGACTCCAAGAGCCAACACGAATCCAGAAACGGAGACGTCGTCGAAGGATCTTACTCCCTCGTTGATGCTGATGGTTACAGGCGTACCGTTGACTACACCGCCGATCCCCATCACGGATTCAACGCCGTCGTCCGTCGTGAACCTCTTGGACATGCCGTCAAGGTTGTTGCCCCAGTTGCCAAGGTCGTCGCTCCAGTCCACTATGCTGCCCCAATTGCTCCTCTCGCTTATGCCGCCCCAGTAGCCAAATACGCCGCCTATGGAGCCGCCCCAGCCTATTACCACTAATTTAAGATTCTTATAGTTAGGAATGTAAATTATTTATTGACCCATAAACTAGCATAAACAAAAATCATGTTGTTTTTCTATCTATCAAGTTACCTTCTTGAATATTTGTTTTCCTGATACATTAATATTAATAACAAATATTGCTGTCTTCTCTCAAGAGCAGAAAATTCGCACCTCAACAAAGACGAAATATTCCATAACAGATTATTTTCTGAGTATTAGTTGGTTGGCATTTGCTCAATCTAGATTGCTTGACCTAATACGATGTGTTGGATGCCGAGTGGTTTGCAAACATGCCTTCTATATCACGTAGCAACAAAACCTCGGTAAACTCTTTAATTTATTTTTATTTTCATTTCTTTTTTATAATGATTACTATATTATATAATTGTTGTAGAGAAATTTGATATGGTATATCACAATTCAGCTCGAATAGACAATTTTTACAAGTATCGATTGTCAGTCATTTGTTAAATGTATTCAGTAGCCAATTCCACACTTTTATTTATGTAGTGGCGGAATTTAAGCTCACAACCAAATTAATACGCTTACCAACCCAGCTGCAAAATCCACAAATTAATTTGAGTAAAAATATATGCATGTGCTTAACAATTTTATGTCTAAAAACTACACCTTCACTACTAATGTGCTATAAGTATGTTATAAAGACAACGATGAAACGACTGATAAAACTTTTCAAGTCCATTAGTTTCCAATGCGAAACAAATAAAAGACCATGCTTTCCCCTTTACCACCCGCTACGTATTCACACCCATTATGCGGGCGTATACGGTGGCGTAACTAACGTGATACACTCTTCAAAGTTCCAAAAGTGTCCCAGGAACATCTTCTCAAAACTTTGACTAGCGTGCACTAGAGTGTGCGTGATTCTATTCTAATTGATTAAGCCGTATTAATATCTAGCCTTGTTGAGGAGAGACTTTGAAATAAGATTTCGAAAAAAAAAATCGCTTTCTGTCTTCTTTTTCTAAATTAACCCTAGAAACCAAGTCACAATGTCCAACCGGTCCAATAAATGGTCGAACCAACTTAAGAAGCTCTTCCCTTTCAACTAATATATGGGGAGACTTACAGATGATGTGATTGGTATCCTGCAATTCGCCACATAAGCAAGCAAGATTCTATAAAACCAAACTGACAGAGCTAGGAGGCAAAACCATCGTGACCAGTAACTAGGAAGTCAAATGGTCTGGAGTCAATTTGGTTATCTCCATGGACACAAATTAGATAAGTACTAATAATAGTTGGTCAAATTGTATGAAAAGGTGTCTTTCTTCTACTCCTAAGCCTAAAAGTGGAAACCTTACTTCCTACAGACAGCTAAGATCCACATTGACATCTAGTGCCAATGATGGTGACGTTAAATAAAATCACAACTCCTGAAAAAAATATATGTACATATATGGAATAAAGATTCTCAGTATCTTTATATTACATACTTAATAATTGTGTTTGTACAATTATTGGGTTTTTCAATTTTTAACTAATATCATAATACAGTAGAACTAATATAGCGGACTAATGCAGGTAAGTAAATGTCCTTTAAAGCCGAAAGTCCATTATATAAAAATACGATTTTCTGAACGAGTTTTTTTGCTAACATTTAGGAATCAAAAACATGAGCATTTATTTCTTGGTTATAATACTAAAGTCGGTCCAATTTATAACTGTGTTCTTTCGAGTTCAAATCTCGCCATACTAACGGCTTATAATAAATAACCAATGAAAACTTCTCTCAATAGATAAAAAGATATGATTTTTAAAAATGAATTTTAATTGTTAAAAATGTTGAATTGGAGAGCGAGATGTATAACATGACGTTTATCATTTGCAGAGCATTGCTTACAAGCGTGACACTTGACTTTAACACGTGTAACATTAAATTGAAGTTTTTAATAATTCTCACATTCGACCATAAATTTTGTCCATTATATCCGAAGTCCACTATTTCGAGGTTCTACAGTAATATAAAAAAAACTTATAAAAACTATTTTTGATTCTTAAAATGCAGTACCTTGCTGTTTTAATATGCGTGAAGCGATTCGAAAGAAAGTGTTTCTTTTGACAGGTTTATATCTTTTTTTATTAGTCATTATTTTTATTGCAGACCAATAAAATCTACCTACACTGTTCATTAAACATCAATCACAGTTGATCTAAAATATAAAACATTATAATTATAACAACTTATCTCTTAGATAATTGCAAAGTGTCATGATTTATGTATAATCCATTTATCTGTCGGGTATATAATAACTTTTTAAATACGTTCATTGAAGCAAATTATCATTGGTCAATGATTGTTTCATTTCATTTACAGTCAATACTCTAAGCCAGACGTCGGCAAACTATGACCCGCGGGTCACCTAGTGACCCATTTCATAATATTAAGTAACCCATTTGTGTTTCGAATATACAATACACATATAAAAATAAGTAAAAGTTAAATTTGAGGATTAAAAGTGAATTTAAAAGTCGATTTCAAAGTTTTCAGAAGCACGGCGAAATGTTTTTGTGTGTAAATTAATATAAATTAAGGTTCAACGTTATGGCCAGATAAATTCAAGAAATTGCGGAAATATTTGAAAAAAACAGAAAATAATCATCTATTCATGATAACAACGTGTTGGATATCACTTCCGGCGAAGTGTTCATCTTTATAAATACATGAAATATGGATCGTTTATCATTACCGAATAAATACTGTTTGTAGTCCGTCTGTTTAGTTTTTTAAAAATAGCTTTATTTTAATAATTTCTTTACAAGTTGTAGGTTTTCTCGTTTTTTTAACTCTCGCAGCAACACGATTTTTCCTTCGCTATAAAGCTTTCTTATCCATGGCAAATATACTGTTTAAATACTTTTGCATCTACGTACTCAATGATATATTAAGTTATATTTAATAGTAAAAATATTCTCTAATTTAACTGTTCACAATAAATATTATGTTAACATTTAGCACGGATAATCCGCAAGCCAGATAAGCCGCGCATGGCTAATTGAAATTACACTTATATTAATAATATTAAAGTATTTTATTTAACCGTTAGACTGCTAAACAATGAGAAATACTATGAATAATCATTTTGCATTCTTTGCATCCAGTTTTTTTTTAATATTATGTATAATGAATAAGAAATATATCTAGTTTGGTATGTTGAAAACTAAATATACTATCAATGGAAAATAATTATTAATGGAAAGATTTCTAGATGCTATTATAAGATTTTGAAAATGTCGCTGTAAAAGCGTTAATATGAATATTCATCTAATACAATTAATTAGATTTAAGCAGAAGATGCCTAAGACACATTCTGATCTAATTGAGTAAAACACGATTGAAAATTTTAATAAACACAATAACTAATTAATATTTTCGACTGATGGTGCTTGATGGAAATTGATTTTAAATTC
>JAGVSQ010005415.1:0-17766 GCA_022683975.1 Rhyacophila evoluta
TTTAAAATCAATTTCCATCAAGCACCATCAGTCAAAAATATTAATTATTTATCTAAAAGTAGCATTATCGCATCCGGCTAGATGTACTAGAAGAAATATTTATTTTTTTATACATTAAAAAATAAATATTTTTAACATTATTACGTTTATTAAATTACAAGTCAAATGATTTGGTCTCTGAACCAGCTACATTTCATGTTGCTTACTTTATTGATCGGTTTTTATGCAACTGTTCCAAAAATGACAGACCGATTGGTCAAGAACCAAGAACTGAAATTGCAAGGCAAACCGCTATTATGTAGCCGAAACATTCTCCAGCCGAATTTACTGGCGTTTTACTATCTAATTGTCGCTAATTTCAATTATAATACACAAAAAACACAGTGTCTCGGTCGGCCATTTAACATAAAGATTTTTTATTATAGCCCACATATTAATCAAGCGTGTTGACATCAATATGAAACCCCTCTGGCATATAATGATCTAAAAAGAAAGTCATAGGCTCGGCCGATAGTATCCAAACTCATATCGAGCTCAGATTTAATCAGACATCTTTTTTCGGTTTTTAAAAATTTCAATAAAAAAAAACACAAATCAAACAAACAATATACAATAAACAATACCAAAGAATATTAGCCATAGTCACTGTGAACATGAAGCACATATTTCAATAGTGTGAGAATAACCACTTCATAAATAAAAAATATAGTTCACCGTGAGGTTAGACGATTTTTTAGCGAGTAATAGTTGTCTGTCAATTGCTCAACCCATTGGGCAGATAGATTATTTCATTATTATATACTTCTTAATTTTTTTTTACATCTATTCTTTTTATGAAATATAAGGCTGTTAAATGATGTGTTTATCAAACAATTGCTTGAAATCTTCCTAGACCATATCAGCATCTTCTTACATCAGTGTAATCCAGTGCTTCCCAAATCGTTCACGACACTTTTTTTTTGAATTAAGATTTTGCACTGCACCCTAAAAACTCACGCTGTTAAAAGTTTTATTTCTCTCCAGAAAATTATGGTTTCTCATTTTTTTGTAGGTCGTGCACTGAAATTTTGCGACACACACTTTGAGAATCTCTGGTACAACCGATGATATAACGACGGTATAACAGGATGCCACCGATTTGAAAAGACAAGAAAGTTAAGGTTGTCCGTTCAGATCTGCAGGAAATTATTTTATAATTAAATTTAATAAAAATATACATCCTCTTTAAATTATTCCGATTTTTTATTTAACATAAAATTTGATTCTTTTTATATATCAGGTAGAAAACATCTTCATTTTTTTCATACTTTGCGCAAATACAAACAATAATTACATTGTATATTTTTTAAAGTTCCGAAACCATCCAAATCATGGCTGTGTCTCATAATTATTCACTAAATTCTCATTTTAGTAGTATTTAATAGCCAACTAAGTCATCAAGTAAGTCACGACTGAAAGAAAAACGAAGCAATCTGTGACTATCCGTAATTGTCGAACCTTGACATTGGAAAAATTGAATTTGAGATATTTAATCTGTCAGTAAAAACATCAATTGCGAATATATTACTAATAATGAACAATTAAAATAATTACGGATATAACCGATATGTTTCAGTCATAAAATGAAACATATATAATTTAGCGTATTAATTAAGACAACTAAAATATATTATCAATTTCTTTAGAAGTTTATCAAATCGAATATAAATGATAAATAATAAAACAGTACTTCCTATTTGTTTGAATAAGGTTAAAGTATTGTGATATGCTTTTGAATGAAAATGTTTATGAGAAAAATATCAGCTTAGCTTTATTAGAAACTTTCAAGTAGAAGCTTTTTTCAAGAAGAAGATGGAAAAGAACAGCGGAGAAGAGGATAATTGGTGTAGCAGACTGGAAAAAGAGTCGAGAGGAAAGATCGAAATAACGAAGAGTTCTTTCCCACAAGTATTCTGTATGTATATAAATACGTTGAGGGATTAAGTTAAAAAATACTACTGGATAAAAACTGTTGAGAAACTCTGAATTTAATAAAGCTTTCTGAATATTTCGTAATAATTATGTAATACAATATTTCATAATATTATTATTTTATTAGTAATAACTTAAAGTATTCAGAACATTGCACTTCGTTGAGCCATAAAAAAAATATTTATTAAATGAATAACACAACAATCAATCACATGGCAAAATTACTGTCAGCGTTTTAAGCGATAGTGTCCTCGATCGGCTTATTACTCCTTTGAATATGTGTTTTTATTAAAATATTAACAGTGATATGCATGTCTAACGGTACATTGACCACTGGGCACATGAGGCACACGCCTAGTGGACCTAAAGTTGATATAAAAAATTGGATAGTGTTGATATTTTAATAATAAAAAAATGGCATGGTTTAGTTAGATAGATCGTATGGTAATTATTGTTTAGGTTTATTGGTAGTGAAGACAACCGATTACAAAATAGAACAGTTAGAAAGTAATTATACACGAATTACATATGATGTAAGAGTAAATTGTGCATTTTTTCAATTATAAATAAGGTGTTTATAATATTTGTAAATCTTATAAATTAATTAAAAACATAAGGCATGGTATTAAAAAAAATAACATACAATAAATCTTAAATAACTAATGTATCGAAAATAGATCTTAAAAATGGTAAATTAAAATCATTTTTTTTTCATAATAAAATTTATCTTTTCTTTTAATTGATGTGTAATTAGTAAGCAGAAACGCATATTTCTTAAAACTTGTTTATAAAAAAAGATAAGAAAACATTTCACACACCCATTGATTGCCATAAATAAGAAGTTGTAATATTTAATATCTCAAGAAACTTAATCTAACTTGCGTATCCTTCAAGCTAATCAAATTTTAGTGTCCTGTAAGGATAAACACTATACAAGATATGTTTTCAAAATTACAAAATACTAGCAGGACTATGTGAAAATATTGGATAGTTACCAATGTTTAACTCGAGTAGAAGATACGTTAAAAAATTAGAAGAAGGAAATATAAATTATAACGTTTTAAATATGTACTAATTAGAAATTTTCTTTAATGAACCCGGAACTTTGTAATTTATTTAACGATACTGATATAACACAAAAGTTCGTTTGTGAAGTCGAAACTATACTTCTGACTGAACAAAAAGTATTCGAGATAGTTTTGTTTATTTTTCAATAAAACTAGTTACCGTGTTTCAACTTTTAATTAATGTTTTCTTTGTTTCAATACCTGGTACATATAAATTCTTTATTAAGAATATTCAACTGAGTTCAACCGATTCTTTTATGTACTCGACAAACAGTTTAATAAAAAAATATCGTACATAAAAATAAAATCATTCAAAATATAAACATGAATTACACACGTCAAGAAATTCGTAGTATTTTCATCTATATGACATTTTTTGTGAAATTAATATTTCAGAGATCCATTATCATCACTCCTCGGTAGCAGATAGGTAAAGGTGCTTTGTGTCCAGGGAATTCAGCTTCGATTCCCACATCTGCCGGATATTTAAAAATCCGTGATTCATGACTGGATGATCTTTGGATTGTGCAATCTGGCAATCAAATCTCGTGAAAAATGACATTTCAAGATCATTGCCAATTCTTATTAACTCTACTCAACCGTTTCTTATTTTATTGTATCTTAAGTATATAATATCCAAATTGCATTTCCAGGATATTTTCTAAATTTTCAATAAATTTCCATAACTTCAGATCACTTAAGCCATCTAACTACAACAATTTTCTAGCCGTAATCGATCCGAAAATGAAACATGATTTTTTTAAAAGTATGGACTTATTTTGATAGATCATTTCTTTACGATGATTCATAGTCAGCAAATCGCTCCGTTCACTATCAACTTGACATCAATTTTGATTTTTTTTAAATCTTTATACAGCTGCTGTATTTGAACGTCCAACCTCTGGCACCAAAAAATACGCGCTTAACAACCAACCATACGTCTAATATAATATGTACGGATATTACGCGAAAGTGTTAGAATCTCACTGATCGGAAGAAGAAATTGGTAGTATGGAGACGTTTTCCTTTTGTTTGTAACATGGCTACATAACATCAGATATTCATAAATTATAATACATTTGTAACCATTGTAACGAAGAATTTTCCGAAATGAATTTTAAATATATATTACTATGTCCGCTTCAAAAATGGATCATATGGATCTATACGATGTGAAGAAATTGGTGATTTTACCCAATGATCTCCAAAAGACGACCCACGGGCTAACACCGTCTCTTGTGCATCACCAATCCAGTCCCCGGCCATACCTGATAACTGGCTTTCCATAGTTTATTTTGATTACATTATAAAGGGCATAATTCTGAAGAAAAAAAATATGAGAGCTAAGAAAACGAGAAAATCTAAGACTAATGAAGTGAGACTGTATGTTAGTATGGTGAACTAGCTAGGTTTTGGGCTTTGGGACTTAGTGGAAGAGTCAGAGTGGCCCTTAGACTAAAAAATTGGTAGACCACTGTTTTGATCTATTGAGTATCCAGTTTTGCATTTTCGTAGTTGATATAATCCAGCATATATGGGAATATAGCGCGTGAATCCTGGATGCAAGACGCAAAAGCTAGCCTGTTGGCTAACAAGAATACAAAAATTTATTGATAATTAATTAATTAATAGCCTCGGCTGATGGTGCTTGATAGAAATGGATTTTTATGACAAAACTTCTGAGTTTTATTAATATCAAATATTCTTTTGAGATATCTTTTACAAATAACATTGCAAAATCGTCATTTCAATGCCAATGAATGCGTAAAAATTGCCAATAAAAATTGCCAATAAAAATTCAATTATTTCTTACTTTATGATGAAAAAATAAAATGAAAAGTTTTTTTTAATGTCATTACCCACCTACAATTTCAATAAAATATTGCAATCGATTCGGAGGCTATCAACTATTTTTTTCACCAAAATATCATTATTAAGATCGCTATCAAAATCATAAAAAAAATATTTTAAATAATATAATATATCAAAACACATATAAAATCTTATAACGCCCACTAATTTCAATAAAGTCATGATTTAAAAACGCAATTTTTTAATTTATTTATCTGGGTGTTTTTGACTATTTATTTGCCTTTCACTACTGAACTACATTATTTTTAATTATTTAAAATGCATGTAATTTATTGTTATACTATTTTGTATAACACTCATATAATAGTTAATCTAATTATTAATTCTGTTTTCTAAATAATGTCTCCCTAGTAACATAGAGGTCAAAATACGCACCTAGTAATCTGGTGAATGCACGTTCGATTCTGACGTCTGCCAGATCTTAAAAATCCGAAAATACAGGACTGAATATCCATCAAGCTGAAGAATTTTCTGAAAAGTAATTTTCGTGAAAAATAGTCTGTCAAGACATGTTTTAATTATACATTACCGAGATCCATATACATATCCATATCCGGAGCGAATGTCTTCCCACTGTTTAGATCCAAATGCTCCACTTTAGGAGCGAACACAGTTTTTGAACTATAGCGTAAAAATATATTATGAATGACACGTAGACATCACATAACTATTTTTATTACAATTTTTTATTTTTTTAATGTAATTATCTTGTGTTACCAAGAAGATTTAAATAGCAATAATTAGTCTTATTAAAATATATTATTTTATATACTTTAAATAAATATTAAGTAATTAAAATTGATAAACATAGAATCTTTTATAGTTTTTCATTTCCTACGCGTAGCTACGTGGCTATTCACGGATCCATTGTTTAATAAAAATCTTTTCACATTTCTCCATTTCAGCGTCCTATAATTTCATTAGATGCATCCTATGGAATATGATGCCATTTAAAACCGGAACCACTTAAAATTCAAGACAAAGTTAACACTGCAATGTTAGTTTGCTTAATACGTGTCTTAGCCGATTTCATCGTTGCATTATCACACTGGATATGATGAGATATTACATTGTTTATATTCGCGTGCTAAATATATTACGTAAAAGATTCATGTAAGTTTAATTGATCTGTTATTTTTAAACGTCTTTATATTGACCTGATTATGCCAGTAGTTTTATATGTTAATATTAATTTAAAAACTCTTTTACTAATGTTTCGTGTAAAACGATTACACGAATGGGTAACCTCTTCTACTAATACACGTACTGCCAGCTTTATGGGACGACAGCTTTCTTCACTATTATGATAGCATCTGTTTTGCATACTATGTTTATTCTAAAATTCACTCATATGGATAAACACAATCTAAATATATTCATTTTAACTAAGGAGCATATGGATGTTTCATTATAACTACCAATTTTTATATATTTGGAGTTATCGATAAATCAAATGTTATAACTTAACTTTTGAAAGAACCTTCGCAATATCATTGTATTTTCATACAAAAATTGATGCAAGTAATTTTCTGTCATTCATAATAAATTAATTTCAATATCAGCATTATTATTTGTAATAGTTTTCCAAAACGAATAAACGTTTTACACCCATGCCGGCTCCAGATGTGGAGCATACAGATTTCTATATTGTATAAATTAATATTGGCAATTTCGTTCCATAAAAATTGATTGTCTGCAATGTCATCCATCCGGTATACAGGACTATACAGATTTAAAGCTTTGGCATTCTAAAACAGCAACCACTAGCATAAAAGCTTGCCTGTTTACCAATCGACTACCAAGAATATGCCACATAACACAGGCTTACAATATATTTACTAAAATAATGATTGATATATGGCATTTAAACACAATACTTACATGTGAGTATTAGATAAGTAAAGACCTTAATTTTGATATATTAATGTACTAAATATGTTTATCATTGTATTAAAGACATTACTAGCATAAATAAGAAATTATGGCAGTAATTTACTATGATATATTTGATAAAAACTTAACTCAAGTTTTAATAAGGTAAGTATTTAACAACACGATTATGAAACTGCATTGAAGGCAGAAGTTGTGAAAAATCTTAGTATAATTATAAAGGTCTTGTGGCAAAGTTCAATTGCAGTACACTTTACCTTGATTTTCATAAATTATTGGGAAAGCGACGCCATATTTTGGCCGTCAATTTTTACAATTCGTTACTGGCAACATTTGTGACAAGTTCTAAATTCAAAATTATCGATGCGTTACGCACTGCGAATTTTTACTCACAGTTATTAAAATACAGAATATTCGTCGCTTTTATTTCCAGGTGATTAAGTGCGTACTTCCCGCAAAAAGAACGTACGCTTAGATACTTTCCATTTCGCGATCTTCATAGAAGTTCAAGATACTGTCGATGAAAATCACTGCACTGTATTTTTTTTTTTATTGCAGTATAATAATTTTTAATTAATTATTTTGCAATAAGTTTTTTGTAGCATTATTGGGTGTTTATCTTTTAGTATAAACAAATAATTTTCATAAAATGTAACATAAAAAAATCTCAAGATTAAATATGTACTTAAAAATGCCAAAAACGAAAATCTTTTTTAATCTTTATGAGTTTTCTAATATAATATCAAATAATATAATTTTTAAAATGTAAATAATTGATTTTAATTTTATACTCTATATATAATTATGTTTATTATTTACAATCAATTATTTGTAAGAATTATAATAATGAATTTGTAATTACGGAACGTGAGCTCTCCCACAATCACAAAATCACACACCTAATTATTAGCTACCGAGAATCAATCGGCGCCATTGTATATACAGCTATCATTTATGCATGACCTTTATATGCCCGTTATCAGCAATAAGAGTTTATATTATATTTCAGTGATTTGACGTATATTTAGTAGTTTTTCACAACTGTCAAGTCCACAAACGACACACAAGCTACACAAGACAAAACATCATTTCAAACAAGTATTCAGGCAAATTTGGTATATGCTTTGCCTTTCTTAAAATGCACATATTTTTTTCTAAGCAAGCAAATTCACATTTTCACGGTATGACACTGACATATAATCATTAATTTTCACCGTTTCATATATTTTTCCCATTAATATTATGCCAAGCGTTGGACAAATAAATACTAACACACAAAAATTAAAATACTTAAAATTTTACGCGCGATCTATCGATTGATAACGCCTGGTACTTGATATTGAAAAATATTGTTATTTAACCGAAAAATATTAAACCAGTCAACTTACTGACGAAAACGGTTAAGTGGGTTTGGTTCGCTTTGATAGTTTCTATCCCACCTTCTATAATAAATATATAATAGTACCCACCACTATACAATTCGAAGTATTGTTCGTGTCGTTGATTATTCAGTCTTACACTGACAAGAGAAGAAGAAAGTCTACCATTAATAGTGCACATTGAATGTATAGTGACTAAATACTTATTAATAAAATAAATAATTTCATAAATTAATAGTTTAAATAATTATATTATAATATTATATCCAACGATTTTAACTTAAATAAAATATTTATTTAATATAACTTAACTTTATTAAATAAATTAAACAACCCTTCGTTACAAAAACAATTAGCGGAATATTTAAACTTTATTTTTTAATAACATTAAATAAGTTAGTTCGAAATGTTTTTATCACGTTCGGTTTCGTCTAATATGATATCTTCTAATGAGTTGAAAATGTCAAAATTTCCATGAAAAGTCTTTGTTTAAATACAATGGATTTCCATCAAGAAATGAATATGAATCCATTATCTCTACGTGCGCTTCATTTTTCTCATTTCTATTTAATTTTAGATGATGAATCTTTCAAATTTTTCCTAACTACTTTATAAAAACTTAAGCCAACTATTCGATCTATCTGTTCTACTATATTCCACTATCTGTTCTGTACAAACGAATAACTTAGTATATTTATAGTTTTTAATCGAAGTTTTTAAGACTTTAATTCCAAGACTTCTCTTATTTATATTTATAAAAAACTATATGGTGAAATTACTTTTGCTAATAACGGTTGAATTGTAATTTTAGAGGTTAGTTTTGTCGATGATAATTATGTACTTTGATTTTGACTGTTATGATAAACGCTTTGTATTTGTATAGCTTTTTGTTGATAACTATATAATGTCTAAACTATGAGAATATCTTTTTAAAAAATTGATCAATTAAATGCTCAATTATAAAACTTTTCATCTTTACCATACACTTTTATAGTCGTAAAAAATCAAAAATCATTTGTTGTTTTACATTAAAAATTAATCTACTGCATTAAGAAATCCAGTTTAAGAATTATAATTGATTCTTATTTTGGGGAGATGACAGTTTCACTAAACTATAATCATGATGACTTGAAAATGGTGTTCAACCGAAATAATTATTGACAAAAATAAATAACCCCTAGACTTTTATATAAAATATCAATTAAACTGTTGTGAAATATTTTTGTTTTCACATAATTGCTGATTCAAACATTCAATTTATTTATTAACGAAATAAAAATAAACAGATAAGAGTAAAATGAAGTTAGCTTTCACAAGTTAAGTTCTAAGATTGTTACAATAAAACTTTAGAATTATGTTCCTTACGGAATGGATTGTATTAGCCAAAAACGAAGCTTAAAGCTGTTTTAACAAGTCTCAAATTTTACCGGTGAACATTGTTTCATAACTTTTTAACAAGTAAATTATACTACTCTATAATATTTTATCCAATAAATACAATTCGTTATAAAATTAAAAGCTTTCATCGGACAATAAGTCGGACATTATTATAAAAGTGATTTTTATTAATTTAATGTTATTTCCGTAAAATAATAATATACATTTCAATCGGCTGGTTATATTTACTACATCAATCAACTGCAAATTCGTAATTTCATTGATACTCTATAAAAAAATATTTTATTAACTTTCTAAATGGAATTTATAAAAACAAGTTTAATGAACCAATCAATATGTATTTTAATATGATTTCGATTACATAATTTTTAGAAAAAAATATCTCGACCACATGAATTTTATTACTTGCCCAAATATTTGTGTAACGAATAACTAATAATAGACGTTATGAATATTTTTTAAATGATTTTTTATGAATAGACAGTCAGTCAGGCCTTTCATTTATTAATGTCAAGTTTAAATATATTTTTTTATTTAAGTCAATTGAAAAATATAAATTATCTTATTTATGTATCTTTTAAATGATTCAAATTTTCGACCGATAATGCATAATGATAAAATACATTCAACAGAAAATATTAACAATTATACGTATCGCATTTTAATATATATAATTATACACTTGTTAGCCACGCTTCAGTTTTGGAGGTCGCAGGCTTAAATCCGGTAGCAGCATTTTTTTTTCAATTCTAAAATAATACAAAGCTTGGATTGTTTACAATTTGAGCTATTGGCTGAGAACTGATTCTTTTGAAAAACGAACAATTAAAAAGTTTTCTCATTGAGGATATCCATAAACTCTAAATTTACAGAGTATATACATACAGAAATATGTATAAATAAACCTGTAAATGCACTAAGAAGATGCCAAAAGTCATATCTTGGATCGCAAAATTCAATATGGAAGCTATTTTACCAGTCGTTTAAAATAATCACTTTATATAAAGAAGAGGAAGTGATGAGTATTAACTATTTTAATTAGTGTTGCGTTGTATGTTATAACTACAAATGAAATTAAACTAAAACTATTTAAATTAATATAAGAATAGCTGCTTAATTTTTTAAAATTGATGCAGAAGTTTAAGATCAATAATTGCTATAAAAAAGGAAAGGCATTAGGTTTCTATAACAAAATTTTCCTATTACAGATAAAAATGAGTCGATTACAGATTAGTTAACATATTTTTATGATAAAATAAATTATAATATTATGAAAAATAAAAAAATAGTAAAACAGAAAGTGTTAATACATAAGTTTATAAAATAGAGCAAGATGACGACCTTATCGTCATGGACGCCTCCAGATATTGCGTCGCAGTGTCCTGCGCAGAGCCTTTCCACAGTCTGCTCACCAGCCACTTTTATGTTCCTCCAACTCATAACAAGACTCTTTGGTCGATCCAAAGATGGGAACTTGAAACCACAAGCCGCAGATTATCCACCACAGGAATATAGCCCATATGGACCATTGCTTAGTTATAACACCCCTCCATCATATAACCAAGGAGCTCAAATACAAAATGATGAAGAACCTTACGATTTAGGACCGACGCCGAACAGCTATCAGTTTACTCCTGAGTATCATACTGCGTTTATTTCTGAAAGTCCAAAGCCTATTCCGCTGTACAGTTCTACACAGTACTTCTACCCAGCTACAAATCCCAGCCCAAATCCAACTCTTTATAGTCCTGTTCTTTCATCCCCTTATCCAAATAATTCTTTTGAATCATCATTCTTTGGTTCGCCCGTTGATGAAAGTTTTGACCAGACTAGATCTGATATATTAAAATCTACTGATAATCATTTTGAAGATTTTGCAAAGTCATTTGGTGTCACATTTGAGACTTTCGGAAACTATGACAGAAGAGATAGCAGAAGTGCTGAAGCAAAGAGTAAAACAAAAACAAAAAGGCAAGTGAATGGAGAAGAATTTGACTTTATCATAGTTGGAGCTGGATCTGCTGGATGCGTTTTGGCGAATCGATTATCAGAAATCAAAAAATGGAGGGTAAGAAATCTTTTTTACTATACAGTTATATTATATCTAGATTTGGTATATGTTACATGTAAGCATGTCGTTTTAAAAATCCTATTTCATTATTTTATTTTATAATATCGTCGAGTCGTATAGGTAGATGGCTTGAATCAGAAAGATAATACAAATGTCTATAAGCAATATTAAAATATACGTCTTGAAGTCAGTTAATGCTATTCACCTTCCAATCAGACTTCAATATTTCGTTAATGAGCCAAATATCTTGACAATTCTTCCGGTAGCTTGAAATGTTCATATGCTTTTCAATTTTTATTAGCTTGTTGATCCAGTGTTACATCTAAAATATATTGTATGGCTAGATTTTAACGTCAAAAGTATTTGATTGCTAAGATGTTTTAAATCTTAAAACACTAGTGATATACTGCAAAGAACCATTTATCGACAACTATTTCTGATTAGGAGAAACCCTATCAAATTACTCAATATAATATATCACGTTTTGTACCAAAATTTCAGATTTAAAACGACAGTCAATTGCTATCTCACTGATATCACAAACGACAATACGAGTATATCGCTGTATAAGAAAAGCGTTCGATATATTTTTTTAAATATATTCTAATTTTCTATTGTTTCTTGTGCTATAATACTTTTCTATATTTATACAATCAAGTAACGTTTATAGTTAATCTTCTCAAATCTTGTTTTATCACGTTGACCCTTTATAGATCCATCAAATACACTTTTAAATAAAACAGTCGCTTTACAAGATGCTGGAATTTGCTTATATAATAAATAAAACGAATCTGTTTAAGAATGTTTTATTGATTGAGTAAAATTTATCTCTATAATGATGATAATCATATTAAAAAATAATGACCCAATATGACATAACTACTGCAATACCAAATACATTGAAATGGATGAACTTTTAGTTCTTAGATTATTTTCCAATAATGCAATTAAAATAAAAATTCATGCCAAAGTTAAAACACTATGTAAAACTTTTAGTTGGCCATATAGTTGTAGACAATATTCTAAAGAGTCAAAACAACTTGTCAGTGACAAAAGCTTGCGCAGAAAGAAGCTGAAATTTTAATAAGTCACTCGAAAAAGTTTCGTTCGATTTCACCTTGCGACAACTTTAAAAAGAAATTTAAACGAACGTTCGCATTTCGCGCAAACAAACTCTTAGAGCTTTATGTAAATGGCAAAAGTTCATTTAATGTCAGTTGGAAGCTTTCTATGCTGTACTAAACTTAACAAATAATGCTTATTTTCATACCGATGCTTTCTTATTGTTAAGGGCCGTTTTAATGATCGATTTTTTGATAGTATTATATAATTATATGTCAATATAAAATAATTTGGTATACCCTGTCCAAATCACATTAAGTATAAGTCAGGTAAATGCAAAGATTCTTCTAGATTATATTTTAGTAAAATTTTAATGATTTCTAAAAAATCGGTAACTAGTCATTCAATATTTTAAATAATAGTTTGTAAACCATCAACTAAAAATATTGTGAAGACTCCGTGTCACTTTTGAAGTGAATAATACCATGATAAGAAGCCAATAACACACACTCTTTGTTTAATTTTTTTTATTGTTGTCACCAGAAATAATTGAACATGATATTATTATTGAACAGTTTTGAATTTAATTTTTAATCAAATTCTTTTTTAAGGTTCATATTCATCAAAAAATCAAATTTCATTCCAAAAATTATAAAAAAACTTGTAATAGTAACATTAACGAGCAACAATCTAGAAAATTAACATATTTTTACACGGTTTTTTTAAATGCTAATTAGTAATGTAACATTTATACTGCCCTGCTTAATAAAAACACAGTATCTTTATAGATAATTACATGCAAGATACTGTGTTTTTATAGTACTAGTATAGCGATAACGAGACAATCTCTTATTCAGAGAAAATTTTAATACACAACTCAAATATATAAATAAGATTAAAGTAAGACCAATATTAATATTTTACGAAATATTAATTTCAGTGTGTTAGTACATATTATAATAAAAAAATGGTTTTAATTTAAACTCGTCTAAATATTGCACGTTGAAGAATTGTGACTATCACTATCTATCAGTTAAACTTTTACTGATTCTCATATATACATAAAAAATTAAAAATAAATATTTCAGTAACAATATAAGTATAATAAGTTTTTTCATTTACATGAAACGTAATAAAAATAAACCGATTGTCGATTCATTAATAAGCCTTTTGATGTGACGTTTCCGTGAAATAACTGATGGAATGCCTATGCGAAATCTCTTTTTGATGCCAACAGATAAAAATTACAAGTTTAGCTTTATTGTATGAAAATTTTACACATAAAATTTATTTTCTGTGTTTCTAGTGCTAAAAGTACCTCTATCAAATAGACCAATCGTTAATTTTAGATAATTGTACAATATACATCATGAATGGTTATGTCAAAAATAGTTGTATCGATACTATATTAAATCCAGATATCTACACACTTTTTTTCATGGATCGTATTACTTTTAATACTTAAATACTGTAAGACTTTAAAGTACTTTCTGATACCAGTCTATATTCCCAATATGAGCGTTTATAGTTGTGTGCCAAGTATAATAATGTACATAAAATATATATTACACACATAATTGATAAATCATCTTATCCTAAACTCGTAATTTAATTCATCAAATCAATTAACTTGTCTACCAAAACCATATCATAGCATCTACCAGTGCTTAGTGGTAGCATAGACATAGCCCTCAGTTTTTTCAAAATATTTTTTTTTCGATAATCACAATATATCCTTTTTAATACACGTTATATCAAAAGGGCGCAAGCTGCAAATGCCGAACTATTATCTAAAGTTAGTTTTTAAGTTGCAAAAAGGATGGCGTGTCAAATTTACGACAAGGAAAAAGGCTTCCATCAAATTTTTGAATTAATATTAGACCGGGTAAATAAAAGACCAGTTTTAGTCTACAGGCACTTCAATGTTGTGCCTACTTAATATTTTGAGTTTGGCCCAAAATCATAAATAAAAGTTTTTTGTGTAAAATTTGTTGATTATGATAAAACTGATTGACCCATCACTTGGTATTTAAAAGTTTCATTATCAAAACGAAATCTATTCAAAACTGTTTATAGTAAATATATCATCGTGTTTTATAGAACCTAGATGATAGAAAACTTTAAAATATTGGTAGAAAGAAAAAAAATACAAAGTAAAATAACAAAAGTATCTATACAATATCACTATGAATAGATATATTTTGAATTATTATTTTATAGTTATTAGAAAAATATTATTATATTATTTAGAAATATTATTTAGAACAGTTGAAAGTGTCTTTTTAAAAGTACGAAATCAGTCACTGTAAATTCAATTTTGTGAAATGAGTACTATTAAAGTTGTTTTTATCTAACACCCGATTGTCATAAATTCGCTCAGACATTATTGCAAAAAACTTATAGGAAAAATTAAGTCGTAAGTTTCAAAAGTTCATTCATTACAAAGAAAACTTCACATTAAACGTGATATGTGTGTAATAATAATACATATAAGAAGGTTCTATGCGCCACGTCTTAAATTTTCCGGCGCCTTAATTGCGAAGGTGTTTTCGACGCCGGCGTCCCGGCGCTGACGTCAAAATAATATTTACCTCGACGAATAAACTGCATAAATCTTTAAACTTCCGTTTCCTTTACAGCTTTCTTCAAAACTAGGTTAGCGGTGTAGCGGCCCACGTAGGAAATTTCAGGGGAATCAAATGTTCAATTTGAAACATCACAAATTTATCAAACATAATAATAAATTATTAATTTATTATAATAAACAAATTCTTCATATCAGCCTTTGTATATATATACTCAAATAAAAACATTGCAATGTGTTGAATTGATTACTAGATTTTTTTAAACCGATTTCAATTTCTAAATATTAAATGACGTACGACGTTAACCACGCTGACTCCAGGTCACTACGGTCACCAATTTATTACAGGCCATAATAGTTTTGCCACCAAGCTTTCTTAGTTTGGCCTTGTTAAGCAGCCAACTTCTTCTTGCGGTTGTCCAGAATAGGGACCTAATCACATACTGTGGGGAATGTTTAAGAACATGCACGGAATGGTGAAAAATATTCATGTCGGTCCAACCAGCTGTTGGACCCATCAGGCCATCATATTTGGTTACCACAAGTGTAAATTTTATAAGTTTAAGAAAGCATATGATGTCATAGGGCGAGCGTGATGATCTTTATACAATCTACATAATTGCTTGACTAAATAACACTCTTAGAATAAACGTTCATTTTTTATTTTACAGTGGAAGCTATTTATTGTGATAACTATGGGATCTGTAATTTTTTATAACAATAGCCGGCTGATAACATTTAGCAGAAAATAAAATAACATTATTGAACACAATTTATGACAAAATAATACATATCATCTTCCTCCAGTAGCCTATACATTTATACTAATTTTAATTGTGAAACCATTATCAAGTTTGTATTCATAAAACATATCAGCATTTACGTTTTCATTTATACTGTAACAAAATAGGAGTGTGAGAAATATGACTTCTCATCGTATTCTGCCAGTATTTTTATTATTCGACCAAAGTATAAAAGAGTTCTGCAAAATGAGAATATAACTGAAGAAGCCGTCAAATAATAATATATTATGTAGTGTTTTATAAAATGTACGTTGCTTAATTTACAAAAAATCTAAACATATTTGTAAAAAATATATACAATTTTTCTTTTAACGAATTATAAGACTTATAATATTGCACTAGGCAGGGGTCACCAAATTAGTTAATATCGTAAAGTAAAATATACATATATATTTATATTATATCTATATATAAACCATTTAGTTTGGAGAGTATTATGAGGGTCGATGGTCAAAACTTTTTGGCGATCCCTGCAGTGGAGTATCTCTGCATTATTCTTTTCCGGTTTTAAGCGAATTTAAATTTTGACAAATGGCAAATTTGGACATTTGTAAACGAATTAATGTCGGTCGCCGTCTCACTTGGCCACCCAATACTTGCGTAACTAATCGGACGAATATAAAAATAATCTAAATAATGACGTAGTGACTAAACGTCATGGTTCGTTGGCATAGGAACAAAGTCGATTACATGTTCACGTTCAAGAATACCGTCAGGAACCAATATTTAGCTATTAATTTTAAACTCTTCTATGAATCGGCTGTTGATTTATTTGTTATTCTTTTGCAGTGGTCTTTCCATGATATTAACATTCGAAAGTCTACACAATTTCTCTCAAAATTATATCTCGTATAAAATTTATCACTAACTCAACTTTTTTCCTTCTCCGGTGTTTTTCCAAATCGTATAATATGAGTGATAAATCATTCCATTAATAACTCTTTTTATTAAAAACAAAACTTTTCGACAAGGTATCTTTTTTATTCCTTGTACGTGATAATTCAAAATAATTCTAGACGTTAATATTGCAAAATGTTTGTTTTTAATGTTCGTCGCTATTTTCATGAATAAAGATGTATTGAATATCAAACGGATAATCACGAAAATTGTGAATTTAAAAAATTATAAACAACGAATCTGTATTATGTAGAGATACAATTTAATATATTTTTTATTTAAATAAATGCTCGTCTTTTTTAGTTTGAGTAAAACGTGTTGCTTTGATACAGTTATATCCAAACTTACTATCGTCAAGGGTTTCCTTTGAAAAAATATGTTGTTAATGTAATTGTATTTTAACTTAGTAATATATAAAAATTGTAAATGCAGAGATTCTTTTTTCTGTATGCCAGACTTCGAGTAATTTTGACATTTATGCTGACTAAAACCGAGTGTTTTAGAAATAAATCAGTGTATGATCAGTGTCACTGATATAATATAAACAAGTGAGAAAATTTTAAAAATACAGCTTAGTCCTATATATTCCTTCTTATTTCAGACAAGCTGTAGCACTTAAAACCACCGCGATTCTAATAATTATCTATTTAACTCACATTGAAAATCGCCAATCTAATTCTAAATTTAAAAAAACTCACTTTAACTTTAACTTTTCACAATTGAGGCTATTATTTGCAAACACGGCTTAATCCAATATAGTTGAAAAATTAAC
>JAGVSQ010005416.1:0-17765 GCA_022683975.1 Rhyacophila evoluta
AGTAAAAAAAAGAAGGTGAAATAAAATAAGACCAGGTAAACAGGCAAGTGACATTAATAATCTTTAACTTTTTTTTACCTCCCCATAAGCATATGTTGTTAAAAAATAAAATAATGAGCTGATGTTTAAACAAATTTAACTCATCACAAATATGAACTACAATTTTCCAAGTAGAAACTTCAACTTTAATTGAGAATGCAGTCACTAGGTGTGAAATTTTAATTATTTTTTGTCAAAATCTGTAGACAATCATCAGAAATCTATATGAAAGATATCATTGACATAATGTACAAAGTTTAGACACATGATTCAAAACTAGTTTTAAATATCTCCATATCTGGATGAAAAAAATTATTTCTGATATTAACTTATTAACATTAATTTACAAGAATATAATGTTCATAAAAATATATTTAGTAGACTAGTCACCAATCAATCGTGTTCAATAATCAACATTAGTGATCAACTAAATAAAAAAATTCAAAAATACTTATTTTTTCATTTGTTGTTTAATGCCTTTTTTATGATCAGGCATTCAGATAAATTCAGGCATCAACAGTGTCAAATGGAGTAGTTTTGCTGTCTTAATCAAATCATTAAGAAAAATAATTAAAATTTCATCAATAACAAATAAAATGTAAATAAAGATTTGTTTCTTACAGAATGGTTGAAATCCAGCCAGCCAACTTTATCCATAAATTTCTTTAAAAATCCCTTTTGTTCTTTTTCTGTTACACCCAATGCTTTACTTGTTGACATATATTTTAAACTGTCGAGCTTGTTCAAATGCACACATGTTCTATTATCTATGTTAAAATTTCGATTTAAATAAACATTTGAATAAACTCCTTGGTCATATCTCTTGAAAGCCCTCGCCAAATGAAATATCTAAAGAATGATAACAATGTATTAATAAAACTAGCATTTTTAAGTGGTAGAACTACACTATAAAATAATTAATCAACTGGAAAATATTATTTTCATTTAAATCAACTAAACATTGAAAAATATTTTTGTGAAAAAATAGAGTTTTTAAGTGACGATAGTAACTGAAAGACTATTAAAAAAATTAGGGTTAAGTAATTTATTTATTGGTATTTTCTCTACACCCCCTCAAGAGGCCTCCGCTCACCGACCTACTCTTTATTTTCTATAAATTATAAAAGCATTTTCAAAACGCGTCGTTTTTTGGATTCGAGTTGGACGTACGTTATCCAGGAGTATATTGATGCTTTATTTACTCCTGGGACATTCCCGTTACATAAAATTGATCGTTTCTCTATATCAAATCTCCAAAATACTCCAATTCTTGGATGACAAAATGATACTATCACGAGCACTCTATGATAATATATTATTCGATTTTAGAAACGACGTTACAAAAAAAACTCATAAATCATTCATGAATGAAAATTACTAGTAGTTTAATACATATTTATCTAACATCAAATTAATTCTATATAAAAATATAGTTATCTCATAGTTTACTTGTTTAACTTACCTTCCAATTATTTAAAGAGCGAGCGCAAATCATATTGAACACATTTATGTATCAAATAATGTGTATCTGTTGAAATGAGTAAATGTAGATTATCTTAATATCACTTGGTTACCCTTCGTAATATGTATTTTTGACTTTTCACATAACCTTAAAATCGAAATTACTGAATCCAGGACCAACCGCTTCCAGTATGCACCAGTGAGCGACGAGCGCGCACGATTTGAGTGTGCTGCCATTAAAAGAGTAAAAATTTACGTCAATCGAGTGAACTATTTTTCAAAGATGGACGCAACGCCAATGGAAGTGTGAAGGATACCATCCTATCGTTTTTCGTTTGAATTTTCAATTTTATGTAAGTTACACAATTTAATTATGCTCAACGTCTCACGCACCGAATAAGGATTTTATTTTTTCATAAATGCCGTCTCCCAAAGCTATATGCGTGCGATAATTCTAGGGAGAGACAAGTCGTATTTTGGTGTTCATTGTATTGTGCCGTGAGCGTGAGATACATACTCCACGATCACGTTCTCGTCTGAAAAACAAATAATTCTCAACGGCCGGCTAAAACAGTCTTGTGTAATAATTAGGCGACCCACAAAACTTCGCGGAACATATTTTTATTATATAATTGTTTTACTTTAACCATCTTGCAGTATCTACGTAAAGAAAGGTGTAGGTATGTAGTAATAATTACTTGAGTTTTGAGTTTTACTAGGTATTGAATCATGCGGCGGGTATGCCGATGAGATACGCCTTCCGTTATGTACCTATCGAAAACGATCGCTTGGTGCAACTCCACATTAAATAATTCTCGAGTCATAATAAAAATGTCATTATCAAAATTAATATTCTTTGCTCAAATAAAAACAAATGACTACCTACTATCTATAATTGATATTGTTGCTTCAAAAAATAAAGAGAAAAATAATAGGCTAGTATTGAAAGAGACAGCTAAATGTCAACTGTAAACTTTCACATTGTAACTAAAATATTATTTTTATAATAATAATATTAGAATAAAGGGCTTAATTTTGAAAAATTACATATACATAAGACAAGTTACAGCAGTGTTTCTTAAACTGTATAATTTTTCATGGCTCGTCAATAAAGTAAACCATCATTTTGTAAAACATATACCTGTTATTATTATTTTCCCACGTGTACCTGGTTACTTTTCTTATTTTTCTATCACATTAGACATGTTATTTAAGCTGTAGACATGCTTTGTTTTAAAAAACAATATCACAAAGTCAAGCTACATGTACCGTGATGAAATATATGAAATTCATTCCTACATGTTAATTTAATATATATTAAGCAAGTTAATGCGAAAGAAAATAGTTTAGTTTAGTGTCCTCTTGTAATATCTCTTGGTAGAAATTAAACTGACTTTTTTATTTCAATGAACTCGTAAAATGTCAAGATTGAAACTAGCTTTAATTAATAATTTTATGTGATAAGGTATGTAAATTTTTTGTAATTTACTGAATTTTATTTCAGTATTAGCCAAATACTTTTAAGTGGTTATCTGGGGTCTGAATTCCTGACGTTTAGCTGTCAAAAAAATTAAGTTGGCAGTATCAAACCTTCGACCGGATAGTAGTTCTATATATGAACACATGTAAATAATAATACTTTATAATTAATAATAATTAATTGTTATAAAACAACGTCGACAGATACGAATTGTTACATGCCGAACTGTATACCACCAAGTTAAATTTCTTGACAGTTTAACATCAGGAACTCGGCTTCCAGATAACCAATTAATTTATTCATAGTTTGTAAAGAATGACATTAGATGTAAAAAATCCAATGAATACATTTACAGCTCAAATCTCTCTATAATGAATACCGAAGTAATGAAATTTCCAGTATAATGTATATTTTTTGCTGTCCCAAAATAAAAATTCATACAATATTTAACAATATTTTTCCTATGTTCAGTTTAACAAAACAAAAAGGCGGTCCCACAAGTTTCGTTGTAATGTGATTCAACCTTTATACATTTCCCGACCTGTATAATACTTTGACTCAGTTATGTGTGAACTTGAACTTATTCCACTGTGGAAAATGACATGTCTCTTAGTTGTACTATCATAATTATGATTTTAATTCGACGATAAAATAGTTTGCTTACTGAATTCATATTTTGCCACTGGCACTGTACGTTACTAATTTAATAAATCGGGCTAAATTGATAGCATTAAATATCAAACAGAGTCCAGAGACACACGAGTGCGTTTGCAGACATTTAAACAGATCAGTCGAGTCATTTTGCAATGGTGGTGCCATAAATAGGGAAATGGAAGGCCTTTCGCTATGTTAAAATAATTGTTAAGTCGATTGTTTGTTTGACATTTTGTTACATTTAAAATATAAATAAGAAAGTTGATTATTGCGTCCAAGTTGCTGGCAATATTTATAAAGCTACGGTGTTTTTTTTGCTGATTAATATTATTTAGTGAATTGCTTAAGTTTGTCAAATAACTGACATATTTAACAGGATACATCTCACAACTAGCTTTAATCAAGGCCATCATTTAGTATGTCAGTTTACAATTTATTCAAGATATTGTCTCTGGAAATATTTAAACATTATAGACAACTTTTACGTGTTGATATTATAATGAATCACTTGAATTATTCATGGAAAATTGTAATACAATTATCTGTGTATAAGTACAACGGAAACAAGTATTAGTTCTTTTGCAAGATGTGTAAAACATAAACCTTATCTTTAATGTTTTCATTTAAAAATCTATGTTTTTTTTTTGTATCAAAAACTTTACATAGAAAAAATATAGCTGACTTTGCGAGTATAACACTTTTTACATTGCTATCTAATATTTTCGTTGTTTGGTTATAGCAAAAGCAGTTTCAAGTATACACATTGGTAGACACAAATATCAACAATTTTTGATAAAGTTATATGTAGACAATAAACCACATTCTTGTAATGCAAGTTTAACCACCTCTGAGACATTTTTACGAATCTCACACTGCGAGTACATATCCTATAATCCTAAATATAAAAGATTTAATAGTATGGTGTTACTGTTTTCTTCAGTATAATGCTTTTTTTGTACGGAATATGGATTCAAAGGAATTCTGAACTTTATCTTGAAAAAGTTTTGTAATTTACTGAATTTATGTTTACAGGTAACACGGAACGCAACGACCTTCTTTTATTAGTCGATCGTAAATTAAAGCAAAATGAAACTGCATCGCTCAAAGGGGAATAAATTGGTGACTAATCAGTCAGCCGAATCTGATCAATCTGGAGACCGTCCCGCGCCTGATCTGTCCCTTCTTAGGAAATCTATACAGACAAGTATCACAGGCTTCACACAAGCCCGTGATGTATTTGATACTGGAACAGAAGAGGTGAATATTCCTTTAGCAATTATTCACTCAATAAAATGAGTGTTACTATACTTGTGAGAGTTAAGAAGTGGATCATGATAACAGATTACAATACAACTGAATTAGAAAGATCGTCTGCTTTGCTAGATTTTGTTTCGCTTACTATCAGCGGTGTTCATACTGTAGTTATAATTAATTAAGAAAATGTACAAAATGGTATATTAATTGTTTAGAGAAAATAGTTTACAAAATTATTTTTGCGTATTGGCTTAAAATATGAAAATCCTCTATTATTCAGAATAATTCAAAAAATTCAGTCACTGTATTATCTTCACTACGCACTCAAATATAACAACAAACAATGATTAATCCAATATTTAGTAAGAAGTGGAGAATGTAATGAAATAAAAAAAATGCTGATTGTGTAGAACGAACTTCAACAGGCATTACTTCTTTTTCCGAATAGTGAATTTGTAAAAGTAATAAATATATTTGTAAAAGCAATAAAAGGCTGATAGCTTAATAATAATTCTACCATCTGTTAAGGTGTAACATTAATAAAAAAATGTTATACCAAATTCGCCATTATGATTTGTTATCTACTAACCTAAGTATGTTCACTTCAGTACAATAGGTTGCGAGTTCAAGTCCGGTAACCGCATAAAAAATATATAAATGGGGCCCAGGTTGAGCCAAATGTTGTGAAAAACAATCTGTCAAGATAAGCTTTCACATAATGTAGATCTATATGCTCTGCATCAGATATTTAAAAAAATGTATTACCATTTGGACACGAAAATCAAATTATGGTTTGAATATATATGCATTATTTAATTCAAATGGCTTATTTTTTTATAGCTTAAACAGCTGCTCACAACAGAATGTGATGTCATATATGAATGCAAAGTGTGCAGAAACCTGTTTCGGAGCCTGGCCAATTTCATATCACACAAACGTGTTTACTGTCGTCAAAAATTCAACACATCTTTACATGCTCACTTTATACATAATAATTTTATTGTAAGTGAATATATTTCCTATTTTGCTCTGTTTTATCAGTTTGTATTTAAGACATCCTAATTGGTGAGTGAAGTCATTAAATAAATTACTCATGGTTTGTTATCATTTAATAAACTCAAATAGTGAATTGAAACTAATAAACATTGTATATATTCTGCATGATAGACATGGACAACCTTTCTCATTTAGTCACTTTAATGCAGAATTATCTCATGTCACACTGGACTTAATTTACAGGAGAGCTGTTTGAAAAATACTAGACTACATACATTTCTGTGACTCTGATCTATGTAAAAACTTTTCTTTTGGCATATTATTTTTGCAATAAGTATGTTTTGGATTATTCTGAATTTTAATATAATATAAGATGTTACTTCGGTTTTAATGAAATTTATTATGTTTAGAAGAAATTATTTTAATAAATGAAAATGGTAAAAAAATCAAATCTCAAAAATTTGTTACTAGGGTTTGAAATCGTACAGCTGCTTAGTTTAAAAATACTGATAATAACTCATGCTTAGAAATAACCAACATTATGTTTTATCTCTCCTGTATCTTTTTTATTCCCTAGAAAGATGATATGATAGCCATAATACAAAATGAAAAAGACTACCAACACTATCTTAGCAATAAGGACAATCCAAAAACCATCAATGAAATTGAAGTAGGAAAAAAACCCTTATGTCAGAAAAAAGTAATGACAAAAGATTTAACTTCAATAATTGAGAGACTAGCCCAGAATAAAGATATTCCTATCAATGAAAATAATGGATGTGGCTTCATTGCTCAGCGCATATCTAATCTGCAAGCAATATCTGCATCCAAACAGGCTGTCTATCAAAACATAGGACCAGACAAAATTACTTCCAAGAATTCAATTCAAGATGAGGTATGTTCCTGATCAATTATTTCTATTTTTATTGTTAGATATGGACAACTTTTGCATTTTTCAAACTGGTTTTGTTTCAATATAATATCTGTACTAATTTGTTTGTTATGTGTATCTTATATTATTGAATTTATGCAGTAGTGCAACTGTTTCATCTTTAAAATGGAAATGATTTTGGGTGTGGTTCTGCTTATATAATCACTAAAATATGATTTCTATCTAAATAGTTATTAAGGAAGATCAAATAATAAAAATCAGTGCTTCCTAAACTGTGGGTTGTGGACCCCTTTAGGACTGCAGGTTTTCTGTGTGGTAAATTTGTGTTTTTGAATCCAACTAACTTGTTGAATGTTATTTGGAATTCCTCGTTTTTTTGATCTATAATAATTTATTTTTCGCCGCGGCATTAAAAAGTTTGGGAATGCCATATTATGGCATTGTCAATTTCAACTATGTCTGTATACATTTATTAAATGTTTGTAAGCATTTTTCAGTGTTGTGCAAACCTGACTTGGTAAGTCTATTTTATGCATATATTCTATTCTTATATCAATAGGTGGCTGAGTTAGATCACATGATTTCGTCAACGGTGGCAATTTTGGGGCCCGATGGAAAAATAGTAAACAAGGTTACCCCAACATCTCTTCCTAACCCCACACCAACGGGTCAAGTCATACAAATCAGTGATGAGGAAGAGGAAGAATCAGCTAACACAGTCCGGGATGATGAGATTATTGCGTGTAAAATATGTAAGTTATAATTGTATCAAATGGCAATTAATTTTGATAGGTATTTAGCAGAATTTGATTGATTTGAATATCGGCTGTGGAAAGGAAAAAAGGCGGAAGCCACATAGTACAAATTTAATAGGAGGCACAAAAAATGTTTATTTGATGGTTTTTAGCCCAAGTCAAAATATTACATAGAAACAACCTTTAAGTGCCTGAAGACTAAAACTGGTATTTTGTTTACTCAATTTAACAAGTAATTCAAGAAAAATCGATACAAGTGATAACGTGGAAGCCCTTTTTCCTGGTTGCAAATTTCACAGGCCATCCTTCTTGCAATCTTAAAAGCTAAATTTAGACACTAATACGGCATTTTCAGTTTACATCCTTTTGATGGAACATGTATTAAGTTGTAAACATTTAGATTATCGAATAAAAGCTATTTTGAAAAATTTTGGGTTACGTCCTTTTCCCTTTTCACTATCGATATGAAGCAGGTGGACATTCCTGCAGTATCTATAACATATGGCCAAACCAGGCCAAAAATATCATTACACATTTAATATGATGACTAGCTCCATGTTGCATGTTCTTATTTATATTTTAGCAAAATTATAATACCACACACTGTTCTAACAAAACCATTTATTTTAAATATTTAATATCTGAGCATATTAAGTCTTCGTTTCAAAATTGACATATTTTCCATCAAACAATATTTCTGGTGAATTTAGTTCATTAATCAAATCTTTAATGTCAATTGACACTTTTTCAGTGTACAAATTTAGAATTGGTCACGGAAGGATATGATATAGCAAAAGTACTTAGACTTTACTATTGGTTGTAATATTTTCTATTGTTTTTTTCTTTCAGGTCAAATGAAATTTTCAACTCAAAAAACATTGAAATTTCATATGAAATACAAACATGCTGATAACAGACTAGTCTATCCGTGTCCAGATTGTGCTGATACATTCACCAATTCTTGGAGTGTGTACCGACATCTCTTTAAAGTTCATAGGTGGGCTTTTTTCTTAATTAGTTCATTCACTTAATTGTATTAGCAATGAGCACTGCACTTTATATTTGCCCCGCAGAGGGTTTATTTAAAAGAAACAAACATTCAACCCTTTAAGGGTTCATGTACCCTTCATTCCCGTACCCATGTATTCAATTACGTATCAAAGAAAAACGTCTTTTATTTCAACGAAAATGGAAAAGCTTTTTATATTTCTAAAAATGCATAATGCTAGTCAATACATAGTGTGTGGTTTACTTGTTACATTTGCATTCCATAATTGCTTATGTATTTTGGCTGTCAAATCCTTATTAAAATTTTAAAGGATAAACACATTGCAATTCAGTGAAAATAGCATATATCTTTCATAGATGATTTGTTTTATTTAGGATTTCATACACATGAAAACAAAAAACTTTAAATTTATTTATAGGAGAAGTGCAGCCCACATTCGCAAACTCAGAAATTCAATTCAAAATAAAGCTTATCGCACTTCATCACACATTGCGGATGCGGCCAAAACACTTTCGTCTGCACCTATCACCGATCTCCTTACAGATCAACAGAGATTGGATCAAGAAAACCAGGCATGGATTTATTTTTTATTTAAAATATTTGTATTGATTCATGTGGGAAATGTACTGTACTATGTCAAAATTAGATATTTTGTATGAAAAAGAAATCTTCTCTGGTGACATATATTTTGTTTATTCTATTATTTCCATTTTTGTGCAGGTGAAAGGACAAGGACCCCATAAAAAAACATTCTGAAACTTCATCAGTAGCTAAATAAATTATTGCATTTGAACAACATTTGCAAAAAAAAATTATGTGGTAAATAAGGACTGCATAAAAAAGCCTCACATAGAAAATAACTCAAAACCTCATGCGTCTTCACATGTCGACTCACAATTCGACCTCTCTTCCCCCCTGACACAGACATGTGACGATAATTGAAGACGTTGTCTTAAAAACAACAAACGTCATAAAACGATTATTTTTCAGAAAAGCATTTAAACTGAATACCATGGTTTTTTTTATATTCTTAAGATGACTGATCATAGATTAATATCTCATGCATTGAATAGGCTTAGCAAAAATTATCATTAATAATTAATTATAAGGCAATGTGATATTTGTTATTTTTACAAAAGATCTTGACCTTTGCTGTTTTTGAAAAAAATTTGGAGAATTTACTATGAAAAGAGAAATAAAAATTAAAAAATACTTTATGAAACAAAGAAGATGTGCATTTAAAGAATGAGGTTTATCCATGAGTGAAATCATAAAACATTGCCAAAGTTTTAGCCCATTAAATTTACTTACATAATAATAAGTACCAAAACTGATATACGGTACCAGTTCTGTACAATAATTGTTAAATACTCAATACCCATCACCGATAGTCCGAGTTAAATTGCATGCTATTTTGACACTATCAGCACCTATTGCCTTCTTTTTTTTATATTCATTGCATTTTGAATGACTTTTTTTATATGCCGCATAGCAAAAATCGCATAAAAACAGTTTCGACTGTACTGACATGAATATTGTCATTTTAGCATATATGATACATTAGATTATTTTGTGGGATTAAGGTTTTGTGAATTTTTTTTGAATCAATGGCTTAAAATTTCCATATATCGGCAAGTAATAACTGCCAATGATAGTATTGACAAATACTTCTATTATGTTTTTGATTTTCCACTGCATGTCTCAAATAAATTTCCGTATATGATAATTTCAATCAATTATTTTCATCAAAAGTTTCTTATTATTAATTTAATATAATACATTGAAATTTCAGGCATGGATGGATAATTTTGAAGGTGATGAAATACCACGCTGCGGTGGCTGTGGTCGGCGCTTTGAAAGGAGAGCTGCTTTAAGTTCACACCGGCAGACCTGCCAACTACGTATAGCTGCTCAAAATAAAATCAATTCCAATGCTCAGCGGCGGAGTGTTGCCAAAGCAGCATCTAAAGAAGCAGAAACACCTCGGGCAGCCTCGCCTCCGGAAGCCAGAAACAAGAATCCGAAGTCTGACACCAAATCTGAAAAAAAAATTGAGATCAAAATCAGGCGAGATTATAATAAGGCAACCCTACCTAGCCCTTCTAAAATCACACTGGACTCCAACGATGAAGATTCTGCTCAAAATCGAGAATCAAATATAGTTGAAAATGGCACTAATCAGGATCTTAATGATGTCGTTCATCGGCGAAATAGCAAGGACTCTGATATCAGTTCTATTATTCCAACAATAAAAGATAGTGACGATGTTTATGTGATTGTTAGCACGGAAGTAATTTCTAGCAATTCTGCTGATAGAGATGGGGATACAGAAGAATGTATTTCAAAAATGGATAGTATAAATGATGTCCAAGAAAACAATGTTATAGATGATAGCGACTTAAATTTGGAAGACATTCAGCGAATTTGCAATGTAAGTGATGAAATTAAGATCTCTGATGACACCAAACCGGTGAAAAATTCTTGCAATTCTCCACAACAGTCAGAGAATGGAAATGGTAAAGATAACATTTCTGATGTGGTATCTCAAGAGAAGATTTCTTCTCTAAAAGATGATGAAGTGATATTGAATGTTTCGAAAAGTGATGAAGAAATCGAAATGGAAAATAATAGAGCTCTGGATAACCAAATATTTAAATCTCCTGAAGCGCCCAAGAAACTCCACTGCGAAAGGTGCAATATTAACTTTGGTCTTGCAAAAAGCTTCAGAAAACATATGGCACGCCACTTAGACTGGAAAAGATTTAAATGTAAAGACTGCGGGTACAGATGCTTTGACAGGAGTCAGTGCATCGCTCATTACAAATATCATCATAAGGTTCATGATACTCTTACGAAGAAAATCCAACCATTGAATTCTACTGAGGCATGTTCTAAAAACGCAGTTGTACCCCCAGAAGATATAGTGATGAAAAAAGTATCACCTGAGAAAATTTCAGTCATTGTTGAGTTATCAGATGAAGAGACGCCAGAAGCTGATGAAATAAATTCACCATCAAAACCGGGCATAAATAAGTCTGTAATACATAATGATGCCGATGTCACAGTCACCGAGTCAGCTGATGTGATATTGGAACTGTCTGATGATGATAGTGAAACCAATGTAAATGATCACAGTCCACAAATGACACGAAAAAGACGTAAACCTAGAAAACCCCAGAAAGAAATTGTGAAGAAAAAAATTAAACTTTATGAGGCTAATGATTCTCCAATAAAAGGTTTGTATGTGTTATATGCATGTTGACACATAAAATTTAAAAAAAACTCCTCCGCAATGTATAATGTCACAATTCACGATGTTGGGTCTGTTTTCTCTAAATATCTTTTTAATGTATGTTTCTTTCTCTTGACATTTTATAAATTATATTGATTAATTAGGTATTTCAGTGGTCCAAATATCATGTTAATTATTAACTTACACAATAATAAATTTGTAGTGAAAACCATTCGTAACAATTAAAATTCCTGGTGCCCATAATCCCACTTACCAGAAAAAGAATAACTGCCAAAGCAGTGAATCATATCTTCTTAACACCACCATCTTCTGGGGTTATTGGTCATAATTTCTCTTTATTCAAGTGATTGTAAGAGGATTTTTTCCTTGAGTGCGGATAATTAAGTCGGTGGTGATTCTTTAATTTCTGTTTTAATACAGGAATTTAAACTTTATTAAACATGATAGAAATTAAAATATCAATATTGTTGTAAGTTTTCATTAAGCTTGGAAAGATGCATAGTCAATTTCTCCGGGTAGAAAATGTAGAAACAAGATGCAAAATATGAAATTTGAACGGTTTCTGTTTTATTTTCGCAATGGGCAATTTCCGTAGAGCTGAAATAAAAGGCGACTAACATTTATGGAAACCGTATAGAATTCGAAATTCGTACTAAGCGAGAGTTTTTTATTGCAGATATTTCAGCCCTCTCTCCGAAACAAGAAAAGAGATCCGCAAATTCTGTTGACCCGCAGAAATTAATTACTAAAGATTCTTCTCCGTCAATATCAGTAGTCAGTAAAAGTGCGGAGAAATCGGAGAGCGATCACCGCGTAACGCATAACGCGACCCAATCTGACGCTAAAAATGTCAAAAAGGTCGACAAGACGGGTGTTGTGGCCGTGCCCTGTGCAGGCCGAAGGCCGGTTCGCAATCGCGTTAAACCTCTAAACAAAGACTTTGAATATGATCTTTCAAACTTAATGAAACTAGAGGCGGAGGCATACAAAGGGTCGCACTCACCCGCAGCTGTCTCACAGAAACAACAACTGAAACGGAAACCATTTTTACAGAAAGAAACGGTGCCGGCGGAACGACCTACGGAAATCAGAGGACCGAAGGATTCACCTGTAACTCCCAAATCGCCAATACTACCTGTAGTTCCTCTCAAATCGTGCCGCGGAGCCCTTCAAGAGGCGTCCCGACGTGCCTCGCAGCGAGGGAAAGCACAGATCAAGAACCATCCGTCGGCCAACGCCTGTCGACACCATCAACCTTTCATCCAATCTCTTCAGCGGCGAAGCACCAATGTGAAAGATTTCCAGAGAACGCTTCTGATAAAATCATCTTCGGAACCGACTCTCACATCCGGCAGTACGGCTGTCGAGACGACTCCTCTGATGAAGACGACTTCCATGAGAATTGCTCGCCGACCATTCATAGCTTCGATGACATCAGAAAGATCATCTTCGGACAGAATGCCACTCAGGATTGGAGTGCCGGCATCTACACCCCTGCCTCATCAGGGGACTCCTCTTAAAAAGCTGAACCGGCCGACTGAAACTTGTCCGATGAAAACTCCTCAGTGGAAAATAAAATCAATTGAAATATCGCCAAACGTTGACGATTCAAAAAGTGCAAAGTCTTCAAAGATGTCTCCTAGGAAAATTTCAATCCTGCGCAGCCGCATTAAAAGTTCCCCGTTGAGAACTTCAGCAGAGAAAGACATCATAAATAATAAGGGTAATAAAAATAATTCTTCCATTAGTAGTGATCCTGAAGATACTGATAAAAATCATTCGAGTGATTCGGATGAAAGTTTAAATAAAATTAATAACGATAAATTCGCTTTGAAGAGCGCGACTGAAAATAATTCAACGAAAATATCTTGTAAATCTAATAAAATCGTATCAGATCAAAACAAATCAAACTGTGTGAAAGCCATGAAATTAAAAATGGCCAACTACCTCAGTAATGAAAAGACATTAGACAAACGTAGTGTCTTGTTGCCAGATTTGAAATTTTTATCAAAACAGAAATCTCTCACAGACAATCGCGAGATTGATACGTTATCGAACCCCAGTTTTAGTGATAGTGATTCGGCATCTTCCTTCAAACTTATGGTAAATACAGAAAACATCTGTGATTTAGAATTGAATAAACAGTTTAACAGTTTTAGTGATAAAGATCTGATTGAAGTCGAATATCATGTAGATGCAATTATGTCTGACGAACAAGAAAATGTGTGATCACACAGTGGCTATTTTTACTTCTTATAAATATTGTTTTAATCATTTGGTATACAAAAATAATTCAATTTATAATAGCACATCCATGATTTTATTTTAAACTGAATGTATATTTATATGTTATCAATATTCCAGACAGTCTGCTTTTTATGCATAACTATTTTTCATTACTGTATTTTAATTCACCTCTTTGTAAGGTGAGTGTTACAGAATAATCTATATAATATGATATAGTCAACTTAAAAACTTAAATATAATGAGACTACTTGTTGAAATATAACCATTTTTGTTTATATTATACATTTGATGTTTATTTATTCATGACGCTAATGAATTCAAATTCCAAAATTTGAACTGCAAAACCACAAATAGGTATAAGCAAAGTGGCAATTGTTAAGAAAGCGCAGTAGTCATAATTTTGATGGGATTATTGGATTTAGAGGAATAATCATCATTATATTATCATAGAATGTGTATTATATGAGGGGTCTAGTTTCAAAACTCATAATCTCCAGTATGGTTGCATATTCATCATTGGACAGCTCAATTTGGAATTAAGCCTGCCACCATCCAAAATCTAAAAAATTGTTTAGTGTCCAGCATTCTCATGAAACGGTTGGCTCACTAATATACCTTATAGTACATTTCATTGATGTTAAATATTTTGGTATAACCCTTAATGCTGTTTTTTTGTTTAAGTAGCAATTCTTTATATATTTCCCTAATATCCTTGCATACATACATTTTCAATAAATATTCATGTATGCAGTTAACACATTATGCCCATGCTGCCGATTCAGCACAATAAATTACTTTAAAAACCCAATATCTTAACAATGGTTTGTGTAATACCGCATGGTAAGTTCAATTATTGTAAACAGCAATAGAAAAATGGGTTTAATAAATATCAATTTAATGTCATATAAACTTAGCAATCCATATATAGAAAATATATATATACAGCCTGAGTTTGACTAGCCTGTCAAAAGTTTCAATTTTATATATCTTGAATAGTGCTTTACTTTTCTAAAAATAACACTCCCATCCCTAATAATTGTTGAAATTGCCGAGAATAGTGAATCGCAATTTGCAGACATAATGTATATCTATGCATATTGAAATTTCTTCAGTGGAGTGTTTTCATATTAGCAAGGAAGGGATGAAAAGTAGTCGAAGTCTAATTTTGTCTTGCTTAGGAGACAATAACTAGTTTGAAAGGTGCTTCACTGAAAGAATCGTAATACTGCTTTACATGCCATTTTACTTTTGCTATATATTTTTGTAATATAATAATAATTTAAAAATGTACAGTGTGACTACTGCAAATTACTCATGCTTTGAGTATAGGTAAAGTGATATGACAGCCTGCAGACTATTTAGGACGTGCTGTGCTGTGGAAGTTGCGAGTGAATACCTAGATCTCTTATCCTATATTAATTCACCTCAAAAATTCGTTCTATACGAAATTTATATTCGGTTAATTGAAAGATGTAAATATATGTGATGTAAATATTATATACTAATCCGCAGTTGAAATGTGCTGCATTTTGCTACAATTTTTGTCAGAAAATGTGAATTGCCTGGCGAAACTTTTAAGTTCGTTACTGCATAGACTGGTTTTTCAGAAATTTAATTTTAATCGCTTGTAAAAATGTGTATATTCATCAGCCATGAAATATCCTCATAGTTTGCCGGTATTCAAATGTCGATTTAGGTTTCCGGTGATGTTTACCTTTATTGAGCGAAGTATCAAACTCTTTTCAAATGCCGGCAATTTCATGCCAATCAAACAAAACGTGATAACTAAACAGCTGACTATTTTGTTTGTAGAGTTGGATATTTTTGAAATTGTGATGCATCAAACTTTGGTGATTAATGTTGAGATAAATTACAATTCATTATTTTTTTATTATCGATACACAAATAACAAGTGTACATGTCCATTCTGTAAGTACAAGAACAATTGTAAAATAACAGTTGCCCCAATGCCACTTAATTCTTACACTACATTGATGCTAATTCAATCCCGAGTAGTTAAGATTTGGAGATGTACTGTAATAATCACAAGTCTACCGATCAAAACAAAGTGTTTGGTGATAAATAATATGTACAAAATGTATGATTTCACATAATAAATATTATGTCAATCTGAATAATTATCATTCATTACTCCTTCCCTGAAAAATTATAATTTGAACAGATATTCTATATAAAAAGAGGCAAATATTATGTGACTAATAATACAGTGGTGATTTGTTTGATGGTGGAACTCATAACACAAATTACTCGTATGTCAAGTCAATTAAATTAGAAAAATGTACTTATAAATAAAGAATATTCTATACCTACACAATAGGATTAAATATACTCCAATGAACTGGTTTTATTAAGTATAATGTACAGCATTATCTTGCTATGGAAGTGGAGAAGGTTGAACTAAATACTTGAATTCTTTGATTTTTTGCCATGCTTACCAAAATTGCAGTATTCATTTAATACATCGATATTTGACATGTCATTGCTTTGGGATTAGTCTGTCGAATATCCATAGTGCGAGATTTGAAAAACAAATTGTGTTTCAATTAATTACATAGTTTATACAATAGTAATTCCTTTCTTCCATAATACATCGATCATATGGCTTTAAAAAAATAGATGAGATATCTTTGTGTGGTTACCTGTGTATATTTAAATGAGAATTGTTTTTCATCCTCTAATGGTTAGTCTATTCGACAAACCAATCCTAAAGCGAAGATGTGGTAAAAATTTTATCATCTTGTCAATATGATAGTAGAATAATTGTTTCATAAATCATTTTATGATAAAAGTTGAAATACGTATTTGATGGATTCCTATAACATTGACAATAATTCACAAGTTAACTTGACCGTGACTTGAGGAAATCTGCAAATTATGGCAAGTTTACTTGTCTGTGGTATTAAAAGAACTTTCTGTGAAGCTTCTTGTAAATTGGCTTGAAATCCGAATTTTAATTCACAACTCAAAGCAAAACAACTGTTGAGATTACTCGTATTTGAAGAAACTTGCAAATAGCGTCACCTGTAAATCAAGCTATATCACCATACTATTCTATAATTATGAATCACCCACACCGCAGAACATCGAATTCGAAAGCCATACATGTGATTTTGTGTAACTGGATTTACAACATTGGTTTGAGTAACTGAGTTAGTGACAACAGTAATTTTCATATTAAGATCTATGGGCATTCTGTGACACTATGGGTCTATATCGCCCTGAATAGATATAAAATTGAATCAAATAGAAATGCACATTACAGTAAGACGTTTAATGTCACCTGGGTAAAATATTAATGATTGCCAACACAGTATATTTTTGAAATAATCAAAAATGGCGAGAAATAAAATTCGAAGAAACGGATAAGTATAAGTTATATATTTCAGACTAACATAATAATTACAATGAAATGTTACAGATTGCTTTAATTGAATGAAAAATTTAGATGTTCTTGGCTAATGTCTCAGCCTTAGCAACAACCTCTTCGATGGGACCCACCATGTAGAAGGCAACTTCGGGCAGATGGTCATAGTCTCCTCCGAGAATCTTAGTGAATCCCTTGATGGTCTCCTCCAGCGGCACCAACTTACCAGCGTGGCCAGTGAACACCTCAGCTACCTGGAAAGGTTGTGACAAGAACCTCTGGATCTTACGGGCACGAGCCACAGTCAACTTATCTTCTTCTGACAACTCATCCATACCCA
>JAGVSQ010005417.1:0-17764 GCA_022683975.1 Rhyacophila evoluta
CGAGAATCGTTTGTCAGACAATTACTCAACCCAATGGGCAACCAGTCCTGCATTTCAGATTTTTTAAATCCGACCAGATGAGGAGTCACAATTGAACCCGCATTCCCCGCACTTTACACGTATTTACTGACGTGGATTTTGATTCAATATTACATTATTTTGCAAATCTAAAAGCGTGGAAAATTAAAAGGTGGAAGATTTGGTGGAAGGCTACAAAAAAGGGTGCTACTTTAAAAACATTTGAGTGCAACGTGTAGCGGAAAAATATGAAATGTGGCGAATTTCTGTCGCTGAGGGTAAAAGACAAATGGCCTTCCCCCCCTCTTTCATCTTTGAGGGTGTTGTTTCATGAAATTTTCTCCGGGATAATATCCAAGACGAAAATTTATGTAAGAACACCGAAAATTTCCGGACATATAAATCTACCACGTCTATTTACACAAATATGTATTATATTATATACCTAATGTTTTCAATGGCGCATATTTTATTATACGAAAACGTTTTTAATATAATTTTAGACACGCTTTATTATTTATTTTATTTAAAATATAAGTCAATTTTCATCGAATATCATTTTAATTTCATAGTATTGTTTTATAAAACCACTAGCTTTATTAAACAGCGTTGCCTAGGATACATTCAAATTCATTCTTTATTTAATTATATTTTATTCATTCTGTTATTACAAATTAATTTTGTGAACTTAGTAGTATAAAAATCTTTAATCTCTTCTTATCATCTAAAAAAGGCAATTATAAAAACACATTGTCATTGTTTATCCAATGAGAAATCGCTACAGGACTTGCACAGCGAGTCGTTCTCGACGAGCAAATCCCAATGAAACCGGAAATTGTAGAGATCAGTCGACTATCTAGGCAGATGGGTGATTTTTTTTTATATGTTTAGTACGGAGGTACATACGTGAAAATTAAAAGTGTTTGATCTTACTTATCTCGAATGATATGGAGATGCGGTAAACGTAGCGAGCTCCGTCTCGACGGCCAGATTAAAATATTGAAAGAAAAATTCCTTTCCATATTTTCATCTACAGATAAAAATGTATTATTTTATAATATATCTATTTTTTGGTTAATAAGTCGCTAAAAAGTATTTTAAAGACTTGTATCTTTATTAAAAGATAATATGATACGCCATTCTTTAGACCAGTGCTTCCCAAAAATAATAATGCTAATGGCTCTCTAAATTAGAAAACAATGGCTTTCAAACGTGCTTATGAGTGCAAATAAAAAAATGAGATATTTCAATGAGTTACATTGAGCAAGCATAGAATGTTTAAATATTTCCGCAGTTCCCCACAGAAGATTCATAGTACCCATGGCGGCCGCGTTCTACAGTTTGGGAAGCTCTGTTTTAGACAATGCTGCATATTTTCAGGTCTTATTAAGAATTTTAATAATAAGTGTTAAGCAGCCAAAGTGTCTTTGTTTCTGTCCAGAACAGGATGTTAATCACATTCTTTAGGAATATCCAAGAATGTATACGGATCAGGAAGAGTTACTCAAGTCGGTTGAACCAGCTTTTGGACCCATTGGGCCATCCGACTTAGTTGCCACAAGTTGAAATTTCATTGCTTTTAAAAAGAGTTATACGGTGAGGGTGATGATCTCTTCACATAATTGCTTGACCAAAAAGTCTCTATTTCTCTCATATTTATTTTTAACTTAAGTCTTGGGTAATTTATATTTATTCCCGGGATATTCCCATTGAATAAAAAAGATCTTTTCTCAATATCAGAGTTCCGAGGGATGGCTGATTAAGACCAAGCATGTGGATAGACGGCACATTAAGCAGTATGAAAAATCAGGTAGGATTTAGTATTTTTCACCGATAACTTGACAGTTAGGATTAGTATTGAGTACGTATCGATTAAATTTCGGGCTTTCGTCACAAAGTTCTTTTTATTATAATAATTATATGATAAGCATTTGGAAATTTAAGTTACATATATTTTTCAATGCTTTCCAAGATCTTATGTCTTATATTAAGAACTACGTATGATAAAAGTTATGTACGTCCAACAGAGAGACAAAGAGAAAATCGCATTATGTGGATAGTCTCATATATTATTCAAGGTAAATAGTTGAAAGCTTTCTGCCTCATTGCTGGAGATTACGCACAAAAGGACATAAGTATATTTTTATTTTGATATCAAGATGACCAATAAATACTCTTAAATTAAGTCAAATATGAGTTTGTGATTCAGTTGTTCTAGGAAAATAATCTTCTGAAAAATATTGTCTTACCACCGATAACAACGTCCTTAACTTCTTGGAAAAAAATTTACAGACCATAATCATCTACCTAATGTGCCCCGCCCCGTCCTCACACCTGGTTTTAATCAGGAGTATTCCGAAGTTCTGATATCGACAAGCGATTTTTTCATTTGACGGTAATGTCCTGGGAGTAAATATACATTACCGAAGACTTAGGTTACTACGCACTCAAGTGTGCTAAAGTTTAAAAAATCGAATGAGAAAAAAGCTAATTAAAAAATATGGAGACTTATTTGGTCAAACAATTTATGTGAAGAGATCATCACTCATCATCCTTATGAGGCCGAAAAATTTTAAAAGCAAAAAAATTTGCCCTTATGGAAACCAAATCGGATGGTGTTGGTTGGACCGACTTGAGTAAGTCTTTTCAATCCGTACACACTCTTGGATATTCCAACACAATGTGATTAACATTCTGTTTTGAACAGCCACAGGGATATGTTGGCTGTTTAATAAGGCCAAACTGTGACAGATTAGCGGGAAAACCACCGTGGACTGTAATAAATTGGCTACTGAAGTGGTCTGAAGTCAGTTTGGTTATCTTCTTGCGCCATTTAATATTTGGAAAAAACATGTATACCTGTATTTATTTGACGCGTCCCATCTACCCTGCAAGGTCTTAATCGCTGCATCCATGGCCATCTGACGGACCATAATCGTATATTAAACCATCTCCTCATATATTTGTATGCCATTTCCGCTCCGAAAGTGGACCTTATCAATCTTCACAGTGTGAAAATGCCCGCTCCGAAAGAGGAATATATCCGCAGTGTGCTGACGTGTCTTACAGATTATCTTTCCCGAGACTTAATCAGATTACCGCTCCATCTAATAACCATCTATTTTTTCTAATTATTATAAATCCAGCAGATGTTGTAATTAAACCTGCATTCTCCGGATTCGAGCTGTGCACGCTAACCTCTAGACTACTAAGAATATATTAAGCCTCGTATATAAAACAAAAAATAATACAATATATGACTATATAAATTAGTTAATTTAGCCTAATTTAATCTAACTTTAAATACTATAGATTTTTAACCCAGGCGTTTTACACTGGTGTAAAGAGAACTATTAACAAATACAGTAGGCATTTTTATATTAAAATAGTATACAAATCGCAAAATTGTTTACTAACTATCACACATTGTTATCTAGCATTAAGTATATTCCTCTGAAAGATATCCAATATGTCTGGCATTTGTAAGAGCCGAGAACTCTCATCCAAAAATTAATGTAATTCTAGTGGGTGTTTTTAAGATTTGTATTTATATTTCCTTGATCTTAAGTACTAACGTAAACATGTTTGTCTTAGTTATTTTTCAGTGAATGTTGGTTTTATTGGAAAGGTTTAATATATTGTTTAATAATTTGGTAAGATTTCTAGGAAACAAAATGTTTAACAGGATTACTTCTTTTTTAAAAAGAAAATCAACAAACGGTAACATTTTCCACGAATTTTTTTACGCCAAATATAAAAAAAAGCGATCTCTCTTTGCGTTCTGTTTAAAAAGCCGATGGGGAGGCTAGGGTAAATACGTGCATGGATTTTTCCAGCGCCGAGCGTAAAAGAAGCGAAGAATAATAATACGTTTCATAAACATAAAACAGATTCGCGGTGTATATTTCTCCTAATCCACTCCGGTTTGGCCCACCATTCCTTTAATGGCATACTCCGGAGCTCTTTATACAGGCCCGTCGAAAATATTACATTACAATATTTTGTATTTCAATCAGTTTTTTAAACAGCACTGTGAATGAACACAAATATAGTGTTCATATATTCAACACATGCCAATGTTTGTGTTCAAGATTTTTTTTTTGCTAATATATGTCTTCCGACTGAGTAAAAATGAGTTTGGATAAATGCTTTTCTATATTTTTTTAGAATAAAATCTGTATTACTCTCTAAGTAGGCTATGTTTCTTCTGTTATCTTTTTTTATATACAACAAATACCGTTACTTTAAAAATATTTACTGCTTCTTTATGTACTTAATTCAAACTCCTTAAATATTTTTTAATCATGGTGTAAACTTCATAAACTTATATTTTTTACGTTTACAGCATGTCAATAATTTAAAATTTCATTGTTTTTCAAATTTTTGCGGCATCATATAGCGTCACTTAAGAAAAATATTGAATTTTTTCCAGATAATGCGTGTAAAAAAAATGATAGAAATACAATGAGGTTTTCCAGGACAAGATGCCAATCACAATATACAAAGGGTTTGTCCAAATATGTACACATTACGAGAAGAATTACTAACATTGACCCAGCCAGCTATTGCACTCGTTGAGCCATTCGACCTGATTGCAACCAGAATTACATTGCTTCATATGACGCGCGTGATGATCTCTTCACATTAAAGCTTCACTGTTTCTTTAAACGTGTATTTAATTTCTTTTTAAATTCAACAGAGTGCAATTTAAGTCGTGAGTATTGTTCATTTACTTCCGGGACATTCCCATCACATAAAGTAAATGCTATTTCTATATAGAAGCTCTGCAGTACATCTCATCAATACTGGGTGTAAGTACGTCGTGATTAGATGATGGGCACATTTAGTAGTTATATTAACTATTCTACCGCCGAAATCGACGCTATTATAATATATTCTACACAATTAACCAATTCTTCTTATAACAAAAATCTTCTTCTATATTAGAATTCCTCACCAAGTTGTATTACTGAATATCTACGTTCGAAACATCAGTTTTGAAAGCTTTTAATCTTAACAATAAAAAAAAATCCATAATTCAAGTATCCATAACATGTGTACTATATTGTTTCATCTTCATTATAAATAATTTAAATATAATCAGGATAATGTTGTTATATAATATCTTTGAAATACAAAGTTTGATATGTTATATGTTTGCTTACTGCCCACATATAATGTAGCCTGAATATGCCGAAAGGCGAAACCCGGGTTGCTAACAGTGATCTCACATATGGAAGTTTACCAGTTTTAAATAATTTAGAACAAAGTTTTATATATTTTGCAATGTGAATGCGCCTTGACAGATTGTTTTTCACGAGAATAGGAGAATTTAGTAGATAGTTTCTCAACTTAATAGGTATCCAGTCCTGCATTTTATTTAATTTTTTAAGCCCACAGATGTGGAAATCGAGCCCGCATTCCCGTATCATTTATTATGTACGCTAACCTCTAAGCTACCGGAGAGATAAGTATGAATCTATGTATAAGTAAAAACATATGCTTTATTTGAATCAACTGGAAACTTCTGCTTATAAAAATATAAGATAAAAATAATTTCAGTTCTAAAACGTTATAAGTTTTCCCATCGTTCCTCTTTCTGAACGGTATTCCCCCTAGTCAAACTTTAACATACTCACTCGGTCTACCGCACACTTCATATTATTTACCTATACCTGCATCCATAATACATATACTCTCTCCATCCCTTCTCGGTATTGGCAGCTTTTCCACGCCAGCCGATCTCTTTGGGTAAATGCACACGAGTTTATATTTTCTTGCTTCATTACTTACCCATAAATTAAGTTATTTTATTTTTATTATATTCATTAAATGTTGAAATTTTAAACATCTACTCAGAAAACTCTACTTACCATTTTTATGAAGACAAATACATATTTTTCGAGTAATTATATATCATTAGGAAACATATGCATTATTAGACATGATTTCTGAATGAAAAGTATAAAAAATAATATTATTGGGAGACTTTTCATGAAAAAATATTTGTTATTCTTGGGACTATTTTTCAACCAGTCAATCAATGCATTGGGACACGTTTTCAGTATGTAATTAAATATAAAAAAGTAAAGAATCATCAATTATAAAGAATTGTCGGTTTTTTAATTATAATGCTTTAAAATTTAGCAATCAATTTCTTGATAGAAATTCATTTTATAGCCGTTAAATAATTATTATTCAACGTTATAGTGGATTTTTCAATACATCTTTCATAATTAAAATCGAGGCGATGTCTCTACATATATCAATCACATGAATCTTTGCAATGTGAAAACTCATCACAAAAGATGGTTTCTATCAAGATTTAGTTGTTGGCCGATTTCTTAATCCTTTAAAAATAGTTTATATACTTTCCATATATAATAGATGACAGATTCAAACTCGTGATCTTCAGTGAAAAGCACACGTCCTTAACATTTAAGCTACATTTAAGATCAGAAATATTCTTCTACTATAAAATGAAAAGGCGTTTACTATAATTGGATTCAATATCATACTTGAGGTTTGCTTAATCTCTGAACTATTAATTTGTAGTATTACTAAGAAAAGACGGATCATTATCACTCTTTTACAGTTACTTACAATAGGCAGGACCTGTTTTATTATACACCCAAAATCATGAACTTTACGGTGAATTAAAAAATATAACAAAGTGTTATGTTTCGTAATATAATATTTTAAATAATAGTAATGTAAAATAGGAGTTTTACTTTGTCTTAATTTGCCTTAGACAGTGTATGTCTAATTTAACAAGAGACTCGCGAGAACCTTTTAAGCCTCCCCCAGCCCATTCCTGCTAGAGACTATAAGTTTTGTAATGTCAAAACAACAGAAAACATATTAATTATTAATTATAAATTGATTAAAACTCGAGAAAAAGAAGTTTAAGAAGTCAATTAAATTGTAAAAAAAATTACATGAGGCGTTTATTTGTAGATTGGACATAATGAATGAAACAGATTGTACTACACTCGTTTAGTATATTGTAGTAATCATTTTGCAATTTGTGTAAAGATTTCCCCTTTTCATTCAACCAGTATTTTATCAAAGGGAAGTATTTTGTGTGGCATTACTATTACTTCGACACACACCATGCTTTTAGGGGTGGCCAACTAGCGCTATAAGAGTATATTATCGAATTCGTTCGAATTAAAAATCTATCATTATATGGATATATTCCTTTCCAGGCATATGAAGCATATTTTATGTCTCTAAAAATAAAGATTTATCTTCGAATATTGTTTTATACAAGGTTTGTTGTCAGTTCATTGATAAACTTGTCAATTATCAGCTATGTCTTATATTTAAATATATACCAATCACCTTCCGTTTTTTTTACCATCTGCAATATCCGGTGCTAAATGATTCCTTGTTTATAAACTCCATTACTAAGGAGACATACATCTACTTCCTTTGCCATATACGATTTTTATGTAGAGGATGTACCAGCCACAAGGCGCTTCTAGAATTCTCTGTCATTCTGCATCCTTCCAAGTCATACCAGAATCCTTTAATATCACTCGATACATCTTTTGCATAATACCCGATGGTTTTTCAGGATATCGAAACCACATTGAACAGAAGAAAAGACAAGCGGAAAAGAGTCAGGCTTTTTGGAACTATTCAGTGTTCCAGCCAGCTTCACCAGTGCCGTTGCATGACTTTCCACATGGTATTATCTCCGAGTTCTTCGCTAAGTTAAGTGATTTGATCTCCAGTACTGTCAATAAAAAGCGATTTTAAATCGAGAATGAAGATAAAATTATTCCGATTCGAGGGTTGCAAATAATAAATCATGTAATTACAAAACATCGCCCAGTTTTTTCGGCTACAAGACATTGGTGAAGGTGAATGACTAATAATCAATTTCCCTTATACATTCATATTGATAAAGTTCGTTGTGTAACGGGGTAATGCAAAATTTGTGGCTTATTTTGTAGCTGCAAAAGAAAAAATGATGCATGTACGTTATTTTGACATGTGATCAAATATGTAAAAACCGTTATGGGGCAGATATTTAAAATAGCAACAAAATACTAGCATTCATACAATTTATAATTTTGGATGCAAATTTACATGTGTTATGTATGTAAAATTATTTAGAATATTCTATAAGCATTCAATATACATATGGGATTCTATAATCAATACTTTGAAAAACAGAATATCAAGTAAACAAACAACATACATTTGAATGATTTTGAATTATATAACTGCGATATCTGAAAAGCAGTCAATATAATTTAACTATTAAACTGTTGTTAACTATTATATAAATATGCACATTCAAAATAGTTTCAAGTGTTTTATATAACGTAAAAATGGCAAATTTTATATAATATTTGACTGTCTACACAAACAAAGTTCTATCAAGTAAATAATTTTATTATCGTTGTTCCTTACCAGAGTTTTTCAGCCCCTGAATTAATTTTAATAATAATAACGGAAGAATGAGGGTGGGAGAGAGTGAGTTCATTGTTTGCAAGCCATTTGGCGAGGTCAAAGGTTTTTGAATTAATCTCCGAAATGCTTTCAATCGCAAAATCATTTGTACAAGAAACGCTTCTAATAGAGATCTATGTCGGAACAATACACGGCAAAAACAAACGTTCATCAAATGACTCTCACATACATTTAACTGTCTCGACCAAAGAACATTTAAACTTATATTATTCTAATATATTAATGTAGAACAAACGAATTTAAATGTATTACTTTGATGATAAAAATATATCTCGAATACTTGGTAATCGGATTAAAATTTATTAATATATCACAAGGGCAAACCATATTTTTCCCTTCACTCGCACAGTTGTTGAATGTCCCTGGCATCAAAAATGTCACAGGTTCAGATTACATAACTGCATTACATGTTATGTGTGACCTAATACTAGAAGTAACTAGATATTTACCACTTTTACTAGTATCGCTAAGCAATTTAAAATTACCCTTCTTTTAATAATACTCAAAAATGCATAAGTGAAGCATCAAGCTCTTCAGTGTAATTATTTATACATTATAATATAATTAGACGTTCATTGTTTGTTCATCACATTGAATAAATAATTGATATATATGACGTAGGCACTTCTCGCATTAGGATCTAGACCTAGACATATTGATAAATACGGGAAAATCCAACAGATCAGGCAATGGAGTAACAAATTCTTGAATAAAATACAAGACTACAGATCTTCAAGACAATACAACAAAAACAAAAAATGAATGTGTCTATTTGTCACAGAAATTCTATCTAAGCAATGAACGACAATGTGAAGAGTTGTATATAGTTAAGTTTTTAACGGGATGAAAAAAAAATGAACAGTTTGAATCTATTCCAGACAGATAATCCTACCATGTACAATAATTATTAATAAATAAACATTTTATCAATTTAAGCATACTTCTTAGCCAATTTGTAACAAATGGTAAAAATCTATACGAAAGAAAATTTACGATAAAAGAAATAATATAGATACAAACACTTCAATATGACAATGTTCCCATTTAAACATTTATACATATTTTTCCTCACAGAACGTTAAAATGACGGTGTTTGTTTCGATCGATTTAAAAATAAAATCTCTCACGTGACTGTTCTGTTTTGAATCAGTTTGTAATATTAATAATAGAGAGCAGAAATCGTTTGAAATATATATCAGTATACTGCTTGAGACCCGCATATTAGCATTAATTATTATAATTAATAAAAATTAAATAAAAACTTTGAGCAGTAAATTTTGGTTTATATTTGTTGTTTAAATTATTTTCTTCTTCGTTGCATGTCATATCTGTAGTCAGTCGTTCAATATCATCAGACAATAACAAACATCATGGATAAATCAGAAAATTCAATTGCTATTATTTCTACCGTCTCAAATTCACTGTCTCTCCGGTGACGTAAAGATTAGCGTGCGCGTCTAGCAATCCGCAAAGTACGAGCTCGATTCCCACATCTGCCATGGATTTCTAAAAATCCAAAAATGCAAAACATTATACCGAGCAATTATCGTGAAATATAATTTGTCAAGACATTATAATATCATAATATATAGGTTCCTTGAGTTATTTTAGTATAGTCCTCATTTTTTTATATGTATCCACACGTATCTTTTATATTAATTAGCTGGAAGACACTAAAACGTACGAAAGGTAAAACACATCACAATTTACGACCTACATGAAGTATTATAAAATTTAAAAAGTTTTTAAAAAGCTATTTTTTTATGAATATTCAGTTATCAAAGACGTTTTAATGAAAGTGTTATTTTAAATCTCTATATATTTTGTTAATTTCTCATAGATCAACAGTTTAATAATGTTGGACAGGATATGTAGTATTTTGGCAATTATCTAACGATCAGTTCTCGTTAAAAAATATCTGTCAAGCTAAATTTTTAAAATGCTGACAGATACTTAATTTTTGGAATCAATATCTTTACAATACGAAGATTTATTCGCTTCACTTTTGGAGGGAACAATTAAAATAGAAAAGGATAAAATAATAACAGAAATTTTTGGATGTATTAATGGAGTAAAATATTACTTTTTCTAATTAAAAATTATTATGCAGTAACGAAATTAATATGCACGAGTTTGGTTCATTTCAATTTTTTTCTACATCGTTTGTTTTAGTTGAGAGGAAACGTCTGTAGGGATACCAAAGAGTATTGGATCGAAAAAATGGATGTCGTCATTGTGTTCTAAAAATCCACTCGGGCGTGAATCAAAGATTTGAATTCGTTTTGTGAAATGAAACGAATCAAAAGTTGGATGATTTTATATTCAGACTAAGCGAAGAGGCGCGTATAATAAATATATCTATACTTCAAAATAGGAAATACAATACATTTATGTGTCTATCTGTCACGAGGACTCTTTGAAAACAATAAACAGCAGCAACAAAATATTTATATGTAGTTTTTATTACTATTACTAGGTCAACTAAGTTACTTTAAACTTTTGAGTAAAGACGAAATATTTTACATAACCAAGTATTGATATGAATACATAATAATAAAATGGATAATCGCAATGGATGAAGTATGGATAAGTTTTCATATATTCTGAATGAAGTCAGGTAATAAATCTAGTAATATTGTAAACATTAGATGACCTGTTTTAACTCCGATACAAAACTTTGAAAAATCCTCTCTCTTTTTGCCATATATACTCCTAACTTGGAGCATATGGCCACCACATGACGCCTCTAGGATCCTCTGTCACCCACCAGCCGCCTCGCATCATCTCAGGTTACACTAAGGCCCTTCAGCTCCACTGAGTACATCCTATGAATGTACATCCAAGTCGCCGGAATTCCATCGGTCAGAATAAGAAACAAACCAGAACCAGACTTTCTGCAGTACATGACCAAGCCAGTTTCCGCACCGTTGCATGACTTTTATTGCGACAGGGGGTTGTCCCGTCCGTTCCCTTATATCCGAGTTCCTTACGAAGTCAGTCCACTTCACCCCTAGTATCCCACGCAAACAATTGTTCCCAAAGCTCAATATACGGTTATTATGAGTTTTTGTTAGGTGCCAAGATTCGCTACCGCAAAGTAGCACCGGTATAATGCATACGCCAAACAACCTGCACTTGGTGCGGATCGAGTAACTTCGCGCCACTCACACAGCCTACATTGAATTGAACGTAGCTTCAGTATCAAGGCAAATAGCGAGCTTTTTCAAAAAGTTACCATGTTTTTATTTAATTGCTATGTACTTTTATAGGTGTTGAAATTTTCAATCAAAAAAATGGTATCTAAATTTGAGATCGGGAATAAGAAAAATGAGGCCGTATTTTATGCCTATTCTATCACCAAGAGTTAAGTGAGTGCGTTTTGGCACCGATAATTGCAGGCATGAATCTCTAATAGCAATAGAAAATTTTAAAAAGATCAGAGATGCACTACTAAACTTTCATAACATTCTATAATTAAGGTGATAATTGTATATAATGAAGTACATTACTTACATATACTATGTTTCATTTTGGATAACTTCACACGGTTGAGATCCGTATAGTTTATTTTCGAAACGGGTGAAGTTAAATAAATCTCATTAAATAATATCTTCAAATTCATTCGACATTTGCCTGATTTTTGAATTATTTACTTTTACAATTAATGAAGTTTTTAAGGCTGTCAATTTTAATTTAATGCAAAAAATCATGTGTGTCATTTGATTTCGTAATTTATATCGAATATCTAAGCTTCATTTGATGATATTTATTGAAATATAGAGTATTGAATACAAACTTGATAAAATAAAATAGTTCAATAAGGAGTTTTATTCATTGAAGAAGATATATTGTATATGACTCTATTAAATAACGGTTTAAGATTATATTATGTTTAAGATTTTTATAATACATTTATTTATAATTTGGGACATCTGGGATAATTGCTATATTTCCGAGACCACTTATATACCAATATTTAAAACGGGATACAGCACCTTCTTATGGAACTACCCCACTTAATCTGAAATGGTTACCAGCCTTAATTTTTTTGTTTATATTTGTTCAATATTGAGCCATAAGAAATATAAAAATATAGGGTGTGCCAAACCAAGCTAACATCTTAAATTTCCCGCCACTTTTTTGGGGCAGAAACAAAGTAGACATTTTAGTTTGATATCATTACCAAACTTAAGTATTAAATCATAGAAAGGTACACAATCGAACAACGCGTAGAAATTCTAAAAAAAAACATTAAAAATGGTGAAAATGTTGCGGAAAAATAAAACGGAAAATTTGAAACGCCAGCTAATTTTGGGACACCCTATACTTTTAAGGTCCAATAAAAACCAAAATAGAATTGTGTCACTCGTATATTTTTTGTCATCGTTTATGATATTATGCATATTAAATTTATTATATCTGGACCCCTAGTTAAGTTCGGATCCATTATTTTAAATGATCACTTAATACTCAATTCAGCGGTGACATTTTGGAAAAATCACACACACAGTATTATAACATACACATATACCTGCATGAAAATATATGTACACAATATTATGTGGGAGGTGGTTTTGGTGTAGATACCATCATTTGCTGTAAATACAGAACCGTACAAGAGTTGACCCATCTAAAATAAAAAATAACATGTTTAAATAAAAATACAATTTTATAATACAACATGGTACCTCCAAGAACTCCTGTCGCTTGTGAGTATTATTGTGGCCTTCTAGGTCATAACTGCCGGAGAATACATTATATAGATAGCATTTAACGGCCTTCCAGGACCAATTCAGTTTGAAGAATAAGTAATAAGCATGAGAATTGAAAGGAGTATGTAATATTAGGGAATAGTTTGTGTCCTCGATAACGTAGAGGCTAGGGTCTGCGCCTCGCAAATGCGGGTTCAATTTCGACATCTGTTGATTTTTTTAAACACAAAAATGAAAGATTAGATTCCATTTGGTTGAGTAATTACCTGACAACCAATTCCCATGAAAAATAATCTGTCGAGACACTATTAAATTGAAGAGATCCGTCTACTCCACTCGGGGCCGTGGCCAGCTATGAGGCAAAGACGCTGTCGCCTTAGGCGGCATCATGTAAGGGGCGGTAAATTCAAAAATGGAGAATTTTATTTAACGTGAGACTTATAAGAAAAAAATCATATGGACGTGATTTTGGGGCACGAGAGAGGTGAAATTTTAATGACTTAATACTGAGAAAATCTACCCCACGGCCCTGACTCCGCTTTTGAATGTATATTTTTACACTGTATAGATCCATATGTTTCACTTTTGGATCGAACATGAGAAAATATATAATACATAATAAACGCTGTCTAAAGTAGAGTAAAAATCTCATTACTGAAAAAGTGAAAATGAATTTGGGGTGGTCACATATTGCTAATGACTCAAGAGGCTACTGAATCTGTCCATCTGTCATCCACCCACATCGTCCTGTTATTTTCAAGCGCAATCCGGAGCTCTGCTATCAAAAACCTATTTACGTTATTTGATGGGAATGTCTCGCGAGTAAATATTACCCAAGACTTAGGTTACTACACACTCAAGTGAGCCAAAGTTAAAAGAAATACAATGAAAAAAGATATTTATTTGGTCAAGCAATTATGCGTAGAAATCAGCACGCTGGCTATACGAGTATGGTACCGCAAACTTTTTGAAATCACACAGCAACCATGTCGTTATCATTCTTGAACACTCCTACTCTATGATAAGCGTTCTGTTCTGTTTTCACTTAAGAGTCTGGGAGGTAGGCTTGTATCCAATAGGTAATTTTCTGGTGAAAAGTATGCTACGAGAATATAATAAATTAATAGTAGATAATTGTGATTATCGTGAGACTATTTCTATTCCATCCCTTTATCGGGTGACACCCCATAAACTCTGTCCCGCCCTGTATCCCTGTACCTAGTGAGTGCACAGCGGTGCAAAAGTAATCACTCAGACGACGTGTTTGCTCAAAGCGTAGACATCATTTCACCTTTGTGACGTAGCATCACGTCACTTGATGCTACTAGTCACCAGTCACCAGTGCTGTGGTACTTTTGCTATTCGGCACAGAGGTCGGTACCATTTATTTTGGGTGACAATCAAAATTATATTTCTGCAGTCGAATGCCTAAAAATAGCATTTGGCCATTATTATCGATATCATAAAAGCATTTTAAATGTTTCTGTTTTAATACAGTTCTAAAAAAACTGCTTAGTAATCCATTTGAAACTAATCAATATACCAGTATCACAATCTCAGAAGTATACTACCATGTCAAATTTGGCCATTTCAGAAGAGCATTTAATTTACTTGACTTAATGCGTAATGGCTTCACAGGGTTATTGTTTTTTACTGGCGTAAAGAAGGTTTTTTAAAGATTATTATCATAGTTATTACTGAAGTATTTTTCTTTATTTTATTCAATCCATTTAAAAGAATACTAAAGTTTTTTGAATGTCGCGCTAAGTAAATTTTATAAAGATTTTTACTGTTTTCCTAGATCCAAGAAAAGCAATGTAGTTTAATTGCATTCATAAATCAAAACAGTCACACATATACAACTGATTATAGAGAAATATTATGTTTTTTAAATTAAATTTATGTATTTTTAAATAATAAATATTTACTACAAAAATTAATGAAAATTAAATACAAACACCCGGAAAATAGGCAAGAAATAACAATAATTATTGCTAACATCCATTAACTCTTGCCAAAAACACAAAATATTTCAAATTAGCCATTCGTTTTAAAAATCTAGGCGTATCGTGCTCTTCTTGATAACCCCGTATAACGCAAACAACTTATTTCTGTATTGTTTTCTTAATTTCTTCTTATTTCTAGATGAAGACAAGTTCAATTAAATTTGAGTTTCTTCTTTTCCACAAATATTGACCCTATGCAGCTGGGAGAGATCAACAATTTCCTGTCAGAACATCTAAAATTTACAACAAAAGAAACGGTTGTATTAATAATAATAAAAATCACATGGTATTGTTTAAGCTGTCCAGTTTTCATCAAATTTCGCTTGATAAATACTTATTATTAAAAAAAATATTTTCTTCGTGTACTATAATCAAGACCTTGCGGTAGATTTTCTCAGTATAATTCAAGTCTTCAAAATGCCGCCCCTTAAAGGACATTAGTCGATATAGAAAAATGCGTAAATATTTTTGATCATTAAATAGTCAAAAATATATTTTCATTTCACTGTTTATGCCGCCCCCGTAGGATGCCGCCTAATGCGGCCGCCTCTCTGTACCACAACACGACACGGCCCTGACTATAATGTAATACTTCTGATAAGCATATTATATTCCCTCTTATGACACAGTTACCGTGCGTGTCTATCACTGATAATCTATGATGTTTCTAAAAAGATATCTCGGAATAATTCTAAGATAGAGTTATTCATAAATTCACGATTATTGGTGTGAATCGATTGCATTAAATATCATGTATGATTTGTTCATAGGAAGCTTGAGATGAAATATAACATTTTCCGAACCATACATTTATATGTTTTAATTTATTTAATACATGGGAATACAATACAAAAAATAGATTTTTCTTATTTATAATATTAACATATTATGTATAATATCCACTTTAGAAAAGTAAAAAAACACAATGTAGTTTTTTTACGATATTCATATTGCATTTACTTTAATACAAATTCTGTTAAAAGGATATGAGCTGTAGACTTCGAATTAGTATCTAAATTTTACTTTTAAGTTTGAAGAAAGATGGCCTGTATAATCTGTGATCATTAAAAACGCCTTCCATCACATCAATATTGTTACAATAGTTTTTCTTAAATAACTTATTAAATTAATATCAAATCGGGTAGATCAAATGCCAGTTTCAGTCTACATGTACTGTAAGGTTTTATTTATTTAATATTTTGACTGAAGTCCAACATCATTAAATGAACGTTTTTTGTGCCTCCTGTAAAATTTGTTCCATGGGGGCTACGTCATTTTGTCTTTTTATAGACTTTTTATTTTTAAAAAGCCATCGCAGAGTAGAACATGTAGGTGTAGAGTTGAGGTTTTATTAAATTTTAATAATGGCATTAAATAATTAAAAAATATCGTAATATACGGGCGTGTTTTGTTTTGCATTAAATGGCTTAAGATTGAATTACGTAGTATTTTGTACTATGATCATCGTGTATGAATGCAGTATTTAAAAGATGACATGTATAACGGCAGATCAACCGATAGAAAAGTATTAAGATCATAAATACACTATGTCCCCATAGAATATTTCACTTCTACGCCGATCACAGCACTGTCAAAGCAGCAAACATTGACTTAAAATTTCCGGTATTGTAGTTATTATGCAATGTTTATTTCGTGAAATTAATCTTTTTCTTCTTCTTTCACGTTTGCTCTCTTAGTGGAGCATATGGAAACCACGTACCGCTTCCAAGAACCTCTATCACCTCCCAGGCCACACCTGCATCCCGTAACACCGCTGAATACATTCAATAATTAGTATTTAGCGGCCTTCTAGGATGCTGACGACCGGTTGGCTTAAAAAATAAGCAGGTCTGGTTCAGAGCCAGATCCAGCGTCGCAGTTTCACTTTGTCTGTGATAAGTGGCTGCATTGTCCGTTCTCTTATCTTCTCATTTCGAACAAAGTCATACTACCGTATGCCCAGGATCCGCCGCAGGCATCTGTTCTCAAAGCTCATAATACGGTTGTTTTGGGCCTTTGTTGGGTGCCACTTTTCACAACCGTAGAACAGCACTGACAGAATGCATGCATTGAACAGACAGCATTTGGTTTTTACCTTGAATTGAAATTAACACGATTTCAATAATTAGTGACTAGCCATTTACTCGATGAATTGCGCTCATATCCTGCTATCTACGTAACGTTTTGCGTTTTATAATGATGGATAGCAAACACTAGTCGACTAGTGCATAAATACCTAGCCTAAAAAATCTTTTCGTCCCGGACATTGCGCATTCTTGCGTTGTCAATAACAATAACTACAAAAGATACAGTGTGTGGTTTTTTTCAAAAAAACGCGGGAAAATATAGAAACAATGACTGCCGAACGTACTGTTTCACTTTTTGTTTTTTCTTTCGTAAGGGTTCCAAAGGGATATAAGATACAAGCCTCAATGGATTATATGAGAGTTCTTAACCCTTTCACAACCATAAATAAACAAAAGTTTTACTTTCTAAATTATTCAAAACTGGTAAACTTCCATATGTGAGATCACTGTTAGCGAC
>JAGVSQ010005418.1:0-14549 GCA_022683975.1 Rhyacophila evoluta
TAAACTTATAATTTGTGATATTACAACATGTATTAAGTAAAATAAATAAATAATATCTGTAGGTATACTAAGTAATGATATGTAATGTATTATAAAAACATACGCAAAATTTCGCAATGTCGATATCAATTATTTAATCAATTCATATAAATGATACGATTATAGATACTAAACTTTCATATAAACATTGTTGTATTTTATACGGTTGTATTTTTGTACTTTTAGTATTTTGTAAATGGTAAGTAATTCGTTTATTATTTTTCACTTTAAGAGTTTTCGTTTCTGGCTGTTAACTATTTCATTAAACATCAAAAATGTTTTGTTTCCATATGTTTTATTGTCCGAGGCAAAAACTCAATAAATATTGTTCAGCCGGTAGTAAAACTGGCCCGTGTAATCAGCGAATCGAATCAGAAGTGTGTTCTACTATGTGTTTCTGCACGTCGCTTTACTTGCAATAATAATAAAATTAAAGTCAAAGTTACTGGCATGTGTATTCGGCTGTTGTGTATAAACGGGCGAGCTTTTGGGTTGTTGACTTTTGATTTATCGAGTGGAACGCGTCATTCGGACGTCCGGACGGGTACCTGCTCTTTTTACAAATCGACGCCAAAGCTCAGCTACTTACTGCCACGCGGCATTGCTATTCATATAATATACGCAAGGTTACAAGTTAGCCGATTCAGTGGAAGAGTCTTTCATTATCGTCGAGAAACCCGAGTTCATCTAATTAATAATACATTATTGAAATGATTTAAAGACTCCCTTGCGTGCGAAATAATGCCAAAGAGTGAAGATTAAAATAAAATTATCTATCGCTCAAGACTAAATTAATTCATTTCGATTCCTAAATTGTATATATCTTTTATAAAAATAAAATTCTTTTTAAACAATCAATAAACATCAAAATTAAAATAGATATTATACATCTTTTTCACCATACTCGTTGCTGCCAGAGTAAAGCATATGGATCTATCTACACAGTGTAAAGAAATCCACTCCGAAAAGGCGGCATATTGATTTCGGCAATCTGAAGACGTATTGACAGATTATTTTTCACGAGAATTGATCTTCAGAGAATTGCTCAACTCAATGGGTATCCAGTTCTGCATTGTTTGATTTTCAAAATCTGACAGATGGGGAATCGATCCCGTATTTCCCAAATTGCTAGGCGCGCTCGCTAACCAACTACACTACCAGGGAGATGAAAAATTATACACACTCGTTATAAATCAAATAAACACAAAAATACTTGCTGTAAATACACACTTGAAAAATTTCTCATGACATCAACGTATCTTATCAGCAGACAAAAAAGTTAAGAGCTTTTAGTGACTCCGTGATCACTATTTCCCTTCGGCGAACTGAAAAGCTAAATAGAATCCATAAGAGGTCAGCTCACCTACCTTGACCGATTTACTATCTCAATAAAGTACCAAACGCCCACGAAAATTTTTATCATTATTATTTATAGCATTCGTGCATTATCTTAGAATAAATATCTAAAATTTATTTTCGTGTTATATTATATATCCAAGATTATTAAATTTATCGAATATTTTTCGGCTTGGTATCGAAAGCTGTGGCTTTAAATTACTATATATGTAGACATTTATATGAAAAGGTTCAAGTAATGTATTTTTGCAAATCAGAATCAAATATTGCCTGAAACAGTTGATACGTTACGTGAGATCTGATTGGCTCCAGATAGAAAGAATGAGACGAGGCTCATTAAGGACAAGGAACTGACTGTTTTTGAAGAACGAAGCTTTTAATTACGATCCTCAAATGAATTATTCTGAATTTAGTCGTTGGCAACATGTTTTTGGTGCTCTGAAGTTTAATGTTGACATATTGGTATTATGCTGTCCCAGTTGAATGGTTTCTTTAATTGAGCTTGCTGAAATTCCAAAATCAATAAAAAAAATTGATAAATGGCATCAACCAAAGTCAAAAAAAATAATAAACCGTAAACGTAAAATTAGTAGAAGTTTTCAAATGACTTCCTTTGGAACCTCATTGTGTTTTAGGATTAAAGCTATTTTATATAATTATTTAATTAATAAGAAAAGTTTCTGCATATCTTCTTTCTTTGCAACAAGGAAACCGAAGTATGACGTCAATGAACTGTGAGGTTTTTATGGGACAAAAAGCAAAGTTTAATCGAGTCCTTACAAAATGTTTTATACAAACACAATTATGTTCTGAGTTTCAAAATTGTTATTGTGAATAACCCAACCTACAGAATTATATAACAGCAGAAGAAAATGCAACGTAATACCATGCACGTGTTTTTAACGCACCAATAGTAAATTAATTAAATTGGCAACACCATTGCTGGGAAAGAATATGAGAAACGTGATATCGCCTTGACAGTGCAAAGTAACAAGTCGTTTCTAGACCAACTGAGGTATTTTCAACTTCTTTAAAAGCAGCAGATTGGATGGGAACAATCCACCAATTATTTCTAAGTACTTTTTTTGTTTCAAATTGGTGACGAGCGATGACCAACATGAGTCTAAAGTATCGTTTGTACATTCAAATAAATTTGTAATAATAAAATTATTAAAACGAATAAAAAATGAGTTTAAACATATCCAGTGCAAAGTTGACTAATGATACTTATATATTTAGCTTTATTAGACCGAGACTACGATAGATGCCGCGGCGGCAGAGCGATAACAGCAAAATTTCGGTATAACACGTTGTCGCAACAACTTCTTTACTCACCTATTTATAGTTATTTTGCATCTCTGTTGCCCACTCTTTGCTGTTGTTGTTTTGTTATCGTAGTACCGGCCATAGCCGGGTAAAGCCAATATATATAAAACGCTTCGTATGAAATCTCCCCGGTAGAATAGTAAGTAGTGTGCGCGCCTAACACTCTGGGAAATGCGGGCTCGATCTGTCGGATTTTAAAAATCCGAAAATGCAGGACTAGATGCCCATTAGTTTGAGTAACTGTCTGACAAAAAATTCTCGTGAAAAAATAATCTGTCAAGACGTCTTCACATTGCGAAGATTCATATACTGCTCTTTCGGAGTGGATATCTTCAACCTATGTAGATCCATATGCTCTACGTGGGAAGCGAACATTGTTTACAAAAACAAAAAAACATATTCTTTCAATGTATCTTTTCCCAGAAGCGTGTCTCAGATGATAATCTACAGCAAATACATTTTACTATTATATGAATGAAACTATATATTTTTCACATGGACTACTTCAATAAAAATAACGTACATATCTTCACCTGGTTCAAATGATAATTATGATTTCTTTGAATTCCTTGACTGAACTTAGATAAAGTATTGCAGAACTGCTCGAGTATTGCACCAGCAACATAACCGTTTTTAATTCTTTCAATTAACAAATACAATTTCATTATCCACCATAACACATTACATTTCTTAAAAATAAAATCTTATACTGACAGCTGAAAAAGGTCTAATGTTTACCTTCATCTCATACAAATTACGAACTCAGAATTGGTTAACAATTTGAAGTGTAACTTAACCGTTGCCCCACGGTTATCAAAAATATATAAAGTTTAACACTATAAAGTGTATATTTACAGTGAAGATTTCTGCGAAATAATGAAAGTGGTATATGGTATACCCAAAGGTATTAATAAGAGCGATATGAATCGAAGCGGCTATATGATTATACGCCGATTCTAGTATTAACGGAACGCAACCGATACGATTTGCTGACAATTGATCGCACGGAAAATTTATCGTGGACGATAAAACTTATAATATAAATTCACATACAATCAATATTAGGAGTACCGGACGAAAATGACGTATTTTCTTTGTACTCATTTTTTAGCATCCATTGTGCCTCAGCTATTGATGTTCCAATATGTATTTCATATACTAGCAATCATTGGACATCTGAAGAGTGCACCTTTTTTCCAGGTAAACAATTTTTACAATATTGTATATCATATGAATATCTTCGAAAAATAGTGCAACAACTGCAAGTAGAAAAAGTTAATAAACAATAATAATAAATTAAATAAATTAATACGTAGTTGGAATTTGTCACCAGAAGTTTTTTAAAAAAGCTGGAAGGCTGGTCAAAATCATACAAATTTTCAATATCGACATATTGTGGATGCCCATGATATTTCTAACTCTAAACCAGTGATTCTTAAAGTGTTTGCCACGATCTTTTTAGTGCGTGAGGTGAAACAAAAAAAAACGAGAAACTGCAAATTTTTTTGGAAAGTAAAATTTTTAGTAGCGTAAGTTTTTAGAGCGCCTTAAAAAGTTTAGGAAGCACTGCTCTAAACAATTAAATGATAAATAAACCTTAGTGTACACTAATATAAAAACTGTTGAACACTATGTGTTCAGTAAACCATACTTTGACTCGATATAGTAATAAATATACCGTCGCCAATATTGCAGGAACACGTAATTTATTTTTTTGGTTTAAGTCAATTTGTAATTTATTGTTTTATTTTTTGCTATCTCTTGTATTTTTATCACATTTTTGTATTGCAATACAATTTCTACACGCCTTATAAACGTATGTACGAATGCAAAATTTACTAATGGTATAAGAGATGGCAAAATATAAACAATACTTTACAAAGAGACTTAATCGAAAAAAATCGAGATACGGGTTCCTGCAATATTGGCAACGATATATTGAAAACTTAGCTAACTTTACAATTAAACAAATTCACAATGAAATCATTCTTAGCCCATTTGGCATTTTGTATTAGAACATGTGTATTTCCACAATATGAGGTTGTATATTGACAGGTTTTCTCACAAGTATTAGTTGTAAGCCAATGCCAATCAACGCACTTGAAATATATCTTTCAATATCTCCGCTGAGAAAGCACTCAAGGATGATGTTTTTTTGTTTGCTAAATAAATACTTTTCGAAGTTACCAAACATCATATCCAAATTTGAGTTACTAATCTGCAATCTAATTTATTAAGCTTATCAAAATTGAATGCACTTTAATAGACCAATATAAATAAATTGAAACTTTTTTATTTGTTTGAGTTAATTAAATAGCTGTCATTATATTTTTATGATAAGTCAAATTAAGTTTCACGCAGCAATTCTAATTAATGACGATCATGTAGGAACATGATTTATATGAGACTTAACCATCGACGACCAAACTTCTGGATACATTTCTGATGTTGTATCCACTACCGCCTCGGCTGGTGGAAAATGACAGATTTATGGCAAACTATAAACCGACGTGGTGTAACTACCATCGATTTCACGAACCAAATGTCGGTCATAAGTAAATCCAAAAAAAACCTGACAAATATAACAATAATTGGTGCTTAGTAAATTTGTGATTTGAAAATAGCCCGGGCTATTTTGAGCTTTTTAATCGCTTTTACTGGCAGCATATTTTGCTCACTGAAGTGAAAAATCAACAATGTATTACTATTATTTCACCATCAACCAGTGTCGATTGATTGCTAGACGAAGGCCTCTTAGAGTTTTCTTAAACATTCTTTGTCTATTTCTGACAAAATTTTATCAATTCTTCAATTAAATACAAAAATCAATTGGTTGTGTTTTAGCTGAATAAGGTAAACTATTTTGAAATGGTTAAGCAGAACACGTCTAAGCCACATAGTAACAAACAGGAAAAAATGCGATTGAAATGTTGCAGATCAAACAGATTAACATTAAGTATGATATTTGTCTCCCCGGTTAGCGTAGTTGGTAGCGTGCGCGCCTAGCTATCCAGGGAATGCGGGTTCGATTACCCATCTGTCAGATTAAAAAAAAAATCCATGACAGGATGCCTATTATATTGAGCGATTCGTCTGACAAACGATATTTGAGACATCTAGTTACTATCTACCATAAGTGCACTTCGGTAAAATGTTGGCAAATCGTGTTTTTATTTTTTCATTTAAATAAAAATCTAGGAAACTATTTATTTTTTGGGCTTCGCTATTAGGTTACCGATGCTTAAAGTAAAATAAAATTTTGCTTCACATAATTTTTAGGAGTAAGTACGAAATAATATGTAATTCATAATTTTCAAATCCAATTTTTCAGGGCTTTATTGCCGTTGGGAACTTATCAATCTTTGATTATGATTTAAATAGCGACTAGAATAAAACCACATATTCAGTTAAAATTTAACAAAAAGTGCACTTATAGTAAATAAAAACTATACGACTCATTTATCCTCATGTGACTATGGCTTTCGAATGCGTGATCTCCGGTTTTGAAACGCGCACGATTTCCAACTCAAAATAATGATTATATTGTTATGTAATATTGTCATATATTATTATGTAATGGTGAAATTAAATACAAATAAAGCACTCACATTGTTGTATATAGAATCAACCCCATTAAAGTTAATGTAGGTCAGATTGTAGCATACCAGCACACATATATACTTATGTAATATGACTCTAGTATTTGATTTTTCATTGCCGTCTCCTAGCGGTTGTATTTTTTCGCCTGGGAATTTTTCATGTCTGGGCGTATAATTTCAACTTGAGACATATCTTTTCGTTCTTAACATTCATTTTTCTCAATTTTATTACATCTCACGTACGTAATATATTCATAAAAACAATAATGTATCCCCCTACTCGTGTTACGTATTAACCCTTTGATTAGTGAGTTAATTTCTTATGCACACGCTTTTTGAACACTACAATCTCTCGCTGGTATCAATTTAACTAGTATCATCAAAGCAATCAAATTGGATACGCCGATTTGTAAAAATGATTTTCTATTTCCAAAAAATTAACAAAATAAACTGAAAAATTATTCCAAATTGCTAAGAATGTGTGTAATATTAACACATGTGGCAACTCCCATTTTGGAATCAAAGGAACACTTGAGAACATTTTTGAACACATAGGACTGATTTATGTGAAATTTTATGTATTTCTATGAATAGAAATATAAATAATCATTCGTTTTTTTACAAAACATAATAATTATCAAAAGAGTGTGAGGATTTTTTTTCAATAATGTAGTCGATGTGGAAATGTGTATGTATTTTTTTCTAGCCTAAAAATAAATGATATAGTTGTAACGACTTCCACTTATCGTTGATCTATCTTGTATTTATACTTTTAAAAAAATCAACATTTTATTTAAAAATAAAAGAATTGCTTGGAAATTAATGCGACAAGACGCACGGACGCAAATGTGCGGCCATATTCCTCAAAGGGTTAAGTTGTATCATTTAACTTCAATTACATGCAATTCATTCATATTCCTGAAGAACGAATATTTTATCGATAATTAATCACCATTCATTTTAACTATCGTTTGTATAGTATGAAACTAGAATTTCATTCATGCTAAAACTATATTACCAAATTATTTACGATGGTAGTAATGCTTAAAATACTTTTCGTCCGTTTCGTGAAGTATATAATACTCAGGAAAGAACAATAAAAATGAACTACTGCGATTTTTTTTGCGAAAAAGCTCTTAAAAATAAAATCACAGACAATTTCGGTAATAATAACATTAGTGAAGCTTCGATTCTACCCCTTGAACAACCCCAGATAAGATCAGCCTCTAATGAAAAATCAATTATAATCAAAAGCTTGGAATTGTTCTGGCAGAGGGAAGAAAAACGACCTAGGAGTTGAATGGTGCGCGTGCGTTGCGAATACATACAGCTACTCACCCACCATAATAGACATCGTTTTTTAGTCAGTTTTGGGTCAAAATGATTGTTTTCCAAAGGGCTGAAACGTAGATTCTTTTTGCGATAACGTTCTAACAATCGTTTAACGTGAAATAATATAAATTTATTTCAACGTTTTTTCTTTCATTTATAAAATTAAATTATTAATTATCATTATCGGATAATGCGTCTTGATGGAAATTACTTTTCAACTTACAAGTTAAAATATTTGAAGAAGATTATTTTTTAATGTAAGTGATATATTCATAAGCCTAGTAATCCTCGTACATATTTAACAAGGCGCTCTAATTTAAATACTTTTACAATTCTAACTTATGATTTATCTATAAACCAGGGATTTTAGAACCAGAAAGAAGTTTATATGATATAAAATACTATAACAAAGTATGCGAAAAAATTTCACTTTGTTGGGTGAATTAATAAAATTTAAGTTTTATTTAAAAAAAAAATTGTATTATTAAATCATGTTCGCTCCCAACATGGAGCATATGGATCTACACAGTGTGAAGATATCCACTCTGAAAGGGGAGTATATGGATCTCCGCAATGTGAAGACGTCTTGACAGATTATTTAAATACGTATTGAAATAAAAAGACACGTGACTCTTGCCGTTTGTACTATTAAATCAAATTGAGTTCATTATTATAGTTCTACTAGCTTTATTGCTTTGGTTTTCTTAAAAAAAGATTTAATGTAGTTTTATTCATCATATCGTTAAAAAAATATTTCAAAGCTTGGCCGTACACATTATTTTTAGCCTTTTCATGATAAACTTTTTTTCATTTTGATAACGTGAATAGTTAAAAGTTCACAGTTGATCTAAAAATAGCAAGCAAAATGAGATGATAGAATTTCATGTCACTTCTTATTACCACTTAGGAGGAGATCTTGTGACAGACACACACCTATATTTTCTGTTTTATATTAATTCTGAATTAAACATATACATTATTTGAACATTTATCATTATGTAAACGTGAAATAATCTTCTTTAAAAATATTGGTGTTAAATCTCTTTTTAGCGCAATTAGTAGTCGATGAATACAGTAATAATTACGTTTTATAACTGTGTATATATTTTCCTATCCAGAAATGAAAATTATTCTTTCCTTGATAATTTATTACAACTTGAAATAGTTTCCCGTCGATATTGATACCGAGGTTTAAATAAACTTATAAATATAAAACAAGTCCTTGACGTACACATATTTTACAAATTTATAAAATTCATTAGTTTTTGTTTCCATTGACTATAAATTTTACAAGTAAAGCACACGGACAAAAGCTCTTGGAAATATATTTTATAAATGCATTAATCACTGCACCTAACTAAGTTTGGTGAAGCTTTATTTTACTCGTCTATCAAATGGCGTACTTCGTAAGGGACGGACCAATAAAACATCAATCATTTTTTGCCGCAAACTTTCGATTTCCTGAGTAGGCATTGAAAGTACATCACGGTCTTTAATTAACTACGCCTTTCACTGTCTAAATAAAAGGCAGTATTAAAAATAAAACCTTCTTCAACATTAGCAGAAAGCTTTTATAGTTATCCGTTCAACTTATATTCACGCAAATTACTACTTATTTTCAGTGCTAATATATATAAAAAATACTAAATCGTATACTATAATGTTGTAGATTGTATTTTTTGGCTTAGACGTGAACTTAACATGTGAAGCGTCTATTATCAAATACGCCCATGTCATGTTTTGCCAATGTTCATTTTTTGATGAATTTCAGCAAGTGATTTCAATACGTACAATATCGGTGTATATTTTAGCATCAAATTCAGTGTAAAAGTGCATTAAAATCAACCTTCAATTATGGTGTTACTAGCAAAAGTGGACGCATGTTGTTATCATATTGGCATTTGGACCAGTAATTTATTTAAACTGTATTTCTGATGTATTTTATTTATTATTTAAAGCATATGAAACTATAAAATATAAATAAAAAATATTTGATAATAACCAATCAAACGAAATATAGCTTCTTCTAACAAAATAAAACAGACTTGGCCGTGTTTGTTACTAGACGTCTCATGTATAAATATATATCAATACAATTTTCAATTAATTGCATGATTCTATAAAAATCGTTTAATTTTAATTTGGCTTCTTCAACACTTTTTGTAGCTTTTGAATTGAAATCTTATAAATTTAAAACAAAAATTAATATACATAGCTAGTTTTTTCTACAGACTGTGCATATTTCATTAAGAAAAGGCTTAACACCCAGTGAGACAATATCCTTCGGGCGTTTAGTCTGGAAATTGCAGTAATTTAGTGCCGGAAAATCAAATGGAAATAGAAGTATAATCTACCACTGTATAAGGTGACTAAAAATACTACTGCAGTAGGAAAATACGATTCGAAATACTTTTTGAAAATAATTTTAGTGTTCCACAGTTAAATTGTACTATGTTTTGTTTATTTATATAATAAATATTGATTGCTTTCGGGTGACGGAATGAGTTATAATTCCTGTTAATACTGATATTAAGAACATAATAAATTACAAAAAATAAACTAATTACCACATTTTAAAAGTTAGAGATGTAACAGCGATACGAAAATGAAACTATGTTATTAATATGACGTAAGCAGTAAAAAATAAATCTCATTATGCACACAAAATACCCGTAACAATCAACGTCCGATGATGAATATGTGAATAAATAAATAATAACGCTAGTAAAATAGACACTTCATTGAATTGTCTCTAGAGACTTATAAAATATCATTGTATCAGTAGTTCAGATTTATTGTTGAATGGCTAATAAATAATTTAAGTTAACAGACTGGTAACACCGATTAGTTCAAATCGTTCCTTGTATCTATTTTGTTCAATTTTACATAATATATTTTGTAATGTTTGAAAGTATATGTTTGAAAGTATAAGAAATACATTTGAAAATTATAAAAATATTTATTATATTATGTTCTCTTCCTTGGGAGAGAGGCATATGTTATAGGATGAAGGTACTGTAACATATTTTATAAAAAATTTCTATCTGTCTTACATTTTCTTAACCACTTTCTATTTAGGTTTGTATAAAGTGGATGAAATTGACTTATATTATCATCTTACATCATATTATCATATTAACATCGTATGTGTTTCTATGAACAGCAAGATAAATAATCTTTCGTTTCTTTACAAATCGTAATAATTATAGAAAGAGCAGAAGGCAATTTTTCAACGCTGAACTCAATCTTTTTCACGTATTTATTTCTAGCCTAAAATATATGGTATGATTGTAATGACTTTTACATATCATTGATATGTATATCTTATATTTGTATTAAAATAAATAATAAGTCTGGCTTTTAAAATAAGGCGACAAGGTGCACGAACGTACGTGTACGTTTATACCCTTTACAGGGTTAATATTTTTTTCCTCCTCAAATATGATTTCATTCCAACATTTTCTTATGAAACTTTTTTTTAACTATTTTAATATTAACTGATGATGATGAATTCGCATCTATGTACAATTGTATAAACGAATAAAGTCACTTTCAATTGAACTTTGACATTTCGTTTTCTTCCTTTGAGTACGTTGGTTTAGGTTGACTGTGGCAACCCGATAACACAACGCCCTCGATAGGTGCAAACTTAACCGTTTCAGGAAACATAAAAGTCTTCATTTTCACACGTTCAGTTTAACTGGTCCTCTAGGATTGCCGGACACTTATTTTGTAACTTGCAAAAGGACCTTTTAATATTGAAATGTTATTAAAACTGTTTTATGTTATTCTACCACACTTCGGTTAAAAGCGGCATTGAAAATGAAGCATATATTATAATGTTTCTTCTTTCTCCCATTTCAAATCATATTTGACTAAGTAAATTTTATTTTATCAAACGAAACGAAATTTTACGTTACAAAATATATAAAGTTGTCTAGGGATCATAAGTAAAGTATCTTGCAATAACGACTGTGTACAGTAAAAATGACGTAAGCTACATAGAAAAATTTACAGGAGGCACAAAAAAACGTTTATTTGATGATTTTGAGCCAAATTCAAAACGTTACATACAAACAACCCTGAAGCGCCTTAAGAATATAATTAATATTATATTTACTCAATATGATATTAATTTAATACGGTATTTAAGAAAAACCATTAACATTGATTAGGTGAAAGACTTTTTTCGTGGTTGAAAATTTCACAAGCAATCCTTATTCAAACTTAAAAACTGAATTTAAGCACTAATTTGGCATTTACATCTTGCAAGCTTTTGATGGAGTGTGTAGCATGTGGTATATATTTAGATTACGGAATAAAAGTTGTTTTGTAAAAATTAGAGTTACGTCCCTTTTCCTTTCCACAGTCGAAATGTATTTTTCAAGAAATCTTATTCGTTATTTTGAATATATACTACAAAATGATGTTTGAAGCAACATTAACCAACTTTTTTTTTATTCTAGCGAGGATGAAGGCTTCATCAAGGAAGAGGAGAAGCCGCTGCCATCGAACGAGAACCAGCGCAAGGTGTGGCTGTTGTTCGAGTATCCTGAGAGCTCGCAAGCCGCTCGTGTCGTCGCTATCATATCCGTCTTCGTTATTCTTCTCTCTATCGTTATCTTCTGCCTGGAAACCCTCCCTGAATTTAAACACTACAAAGTTTTCAACACTACTACCAATGGCACTAAAATCGAAGAGGACGAGGTTCCCGACATTACGGACCCGTTCTTCCTCATAGAAACAATCTGCATCATTTGGTTCACCTTTGAACTGACGGTCCGTTTCCTTGCTTGCCCTAACAAGCTAAATTTCTTCCGCGACGTGATGAATATCATCGACATTATTGCCATCATTCCATATTTTATTACCTTGGCTACCGTAGTGGCAGAGGAGGAGGACACTATGAACCTACCCAAAGCCCCAGTCAGCCCGCAGGATAAGTCCACCAACCAGGCTATGAGTCTGGCTATCTTGCGGGTGATTCGTCTCGTCAGAGTTTTTAGAATCTTCAAGCTGTCGCGGCACTCGAAAGGCCTACAGATCCTTGGACGAACACTCAAAGCATCGATGAGGGAGCTTGGCCTTCTCATCTTCTTCTTGTTCATTGGTAAGTCTTCTAACACCTTTTATACTCTCTCAATGGATTAGCTCTTCGTTTTGTGGAAATCAATCAACATTTTAAAAATAAAAATAATATTTTTTATTTGTTTTTAAGTGTTTTAATTCTCCCTTTTTGAGAATCTATCAATTATTCTCAAAATATCATACAATATATTATTTAATATGAATATGTAATAAGCATTGTTTACTCCATGCTTATAATTAGTTAAATGAGCCGAACGTTCTATCTATTAAAACTCTTTTTGGCTATTTAAAAAAAACTAGCATTTTGTTGTATTAAATATATTTCAGTCATGTTGATATTTTGTGGAAAATATTGACATTTTAATCCCTGCTTGTTGATGTTGAAAAAAATACCATTTTATATGTAATTACATATGATTATTCTACAACACATTTTGGGTAGGAAACATTTATTCTGTTGATTGGTTTATTGCATTATATTCACAAAGCTTAGTAATTAATAATAATATCAAATTTTTATTTTTTACTTAATTTTTTTATTTACTTACTTAATTAATTGTGCATTTTATTGTTATACTATTGTTATATTTAAATAATTTTAAATGTACTCCATGGATGTTGTCAAATACATTAACTACAGTAACTGAAATATTCTCACAAAAAAACTATTCAAATTATAATAACCTTAATACATTCCGAATATTATTCATTACTATCTAAATGTTTCTCAACATTCAATTTAACTAGGTGAAAAAGTATCCATGGTTTGTAGATTTGTCTTCAGAAATAAGTATTCTCCTTCTAATAATTTATACATTATTGATATGTTGTTTATTATCTTTTTTCAATATTAAATACTATTTCTCTTATACTGTTTTGTGTTTTCTATGAACTATATTTAATATTTTTTCAGCTGTATATAACTTTGAGATAGTTTTAGCAGTTTTAATTTGAAGCATATTTATATATATGTGATACGATAATATGTAAATGCCATTTAATCAATAACAATCAATAAATAATAACATCCAAGCCTACGTGAAATTTGTTCGTTAACTATTCTAATCGAATTTCTTCGTTTCCATACATGTTATATCAATTTGTCTTTACATGTTATTAAGATGTTGAGTCAGAAATTTTTCGAAAACATCAATTACAGTCGGCCCTCGACTTTCGGGCGTTCTACTTTTGCACATTGTTTAAATTCAATTTTTTAACGATTTTTGTTGGTAATGCAGAAATTTTTCGATTCCAACCTCTTAGTTTACGTAATATTCTAACATAGTATATCAAGCAATGAGGTATTCTTTATTTAATATTAAATTATCTGGAGAATCAACCGATGGAGAAAAAGATCCTGCAAAAGAATTTATTTCCTCATCGTCCAAAATTGTTATATTTGGCAAATATTTAATGAAGGGGAGACGGAATTATTTTGGAAAGAATACCTAATCATAATTCTTATCGAAGAAAGAATCAGTTACTCATGGACATAAACCTTCTAAAAACCGATTAACATAGCCTCTCGGTGTAAACTTACATGGTGGAAAAATAGTCAAGACTTTAACTTTGACTTTAATTTGAATGAAGAAAAATTGACTAATATGAAAGTAGTCCCAATAAAAAAACGTATATCTCAAGTACATACGTAAGGCGATTGAGAAAGATACAGCAAGTTGTAGAACTTTTTATCAAGACAAAAAAAGTGTATTCAACTAACTCTTGGCAAGTTTGTAATGACGTAATAATGTGTAATTGTAACTAAATATTTTATATACATTATTCATAAATAAATATTATAAAATATAT
>JAGVSQ010005419.1:0-17758 GCA_022683975.1 Rhyacophila evoluta
TTTTTGTTATAACCATATGTATATCGTGTTGTTAATGTATTAAACTTATAATTTGGAATGTTACAACATTATAAAATAAAGAAATAAATATGTAATATGTAAAAAAATATATTATATAATATCTCGGGAACGAAAGGGTTAAATAAGCCACTTGTAAGATATTAAATTATTAATAGAATAATAATATGCACCTTGGCACTGGCAATAATATGTCTATGCATATAATAAAGAAATATTTTATACGAGTAAACATGTTTAATAATACATTATGTATTTAACAAATTCTACTGGTAAGCGATGTTTACACTAGGGGCAAGTTAATAGAGTCAGTTACTTTCATTGGAAGGCCGAGTTCCTTACTGCATAACTATCTAAGCTTGTATCTGAAAGTTGCAAAAAGAATTATTACGCTTTGTATGTGTCGCTTGAAGAATACTCCGATGTCACTTATGGAATTGCGACGTCATTTGAATACTTCACTTGCCAAATCGATTAACTCCATAAAACAAAAAGTTGAAAAAAATGAGAAAATACATAGTATATATTATTTTTAGTAGTGTTAATACTTATTATCAGAGAAATTTGTTTTGAATATTATACAGTTAGAAGTCAATAAAGGATTTTGACATTAATTTAATAAAATTCAGAAAGTGAAGTCAATCGATTTGGCAATTAAACCATTCATTTCACACCTTTTCAACTTCCCTTGTATAATTTAATTTAAAAAATGTCAAATTTGAAATCATATACTTACATTTTTAACTTTAACACGTAAATTTAAACAATATTTCTTCTGCATTATTTAATCCTATTTTTTTTACATAATAAATAACTTACATATCGATGCCTTAATATATAAACTAGCTAATTCCATCTATGATCGAAAAACCGATTTTGATTAACTATTTTATTATGCTTTTTCTATCGCAAACACAAAAAAATTGAAATACGTAAAATCAAGCGCAGACGTCAGCCAATACCATGCACTATGCACACTTTTTTTGTTAGTCCTGAACATTTAATAGAAATTGAGTTGGCTAGTTTGCAGATAAATGCATCGATAATAACTATTTATTTTTTTATTCTCGCTGTATGCATTTTAGACATAAAATAAAAGTCTTCAAATCTCTGACGCAAGCAATGCCACAATTCTTCGTTGTCCATTTGTCGTTGTAAAGGCTAGCTACTGTCTAGTCAATTAATGTTAAATTACGCAGCTACGAGCAGCTGACTGTCCTATTTGTAGACCAATTACAACTGTCTTATTGAATATCAAGTAACTCGCGACGTTTAAACGGGCTTACCTACCTATCCTCTTTGTAGTTGTACTTGGCCGTTTACACACGTGATTTATTTATTTTAGTAAGAACACTCACAAGTGCCCAACTTATTCAGTAGTGGAATTTTTATTTGCATCTACGTATACATATTTTCTGAATTTACTTAATAAATAAATATGTATCATTATAAATTTAATAATTAGTATTATCGTAATCAAACCTTCTTCTCCCTTCACTTCTCATAGCATAATTATTATTCGATATTTATAAACTCTCTATTTTGCTAACTAATAACTGCCGGAAATTTCAAGTGTAATACGCACTTTTTTTTACTAATGTTGGCACGAAAAAAACTTGGTGCGTATTATACTCGCGTAAAATTTAATTAAATCAAATTTTTATGAGCTCAACTAATCGTATTATTATTTCATACTGCGTTATTTTATCTCGCATTGTGTTGGGTTAATTTTTAAGTTGACAATTTTTGCGCGGCGAATGATGCCGTAAATATCGAAACGGCCATTTGCATAAAAAATGTTCTCCGCCCCTGGTTTATAGGATTTCTTGTGTGAGAAAAAGGTCACTTTGTGATTTTAATCAGGCCGACAACAGCCGCCGGGAAGATAAAAAACAATGGATAAGAAATTCACAATTAGAAATGCGAAACGAAAGACTACAAAAGCTTCGTTCTCACAAAAGCATCTGTATTTAAGTAAGTTTAAACATGGAGCTTATTCTATAGAAAAGCTCTTGCGATATAATAGACTCTGACAATTAATTTCTGATTGTATTATTTACTTAATAAATTAAAAATATGAATTATTACGACCAAAAACTGTTGAAAAATCTACAACTTGCCATGTGTCTGTCTAAAACAATTAATATTGTCTATTTCTGAGGCAGTTATAAAGACAAATGTGCCAATATTAGTCAGAATTATTCTCGACTACTTCATGTATTCATCTCCATACGTTATATATTGCTTCAAAATACAGTAAGCAAATATGCCTAAAAGAAAATTCGTCGATTAAGTGGTAAGGCCACGAAGTCTTTGATATGTAGATATGTAAGTGCTTTTCCATTAACTTCTTTTTCAAAATCCGCCCCATAAGTGGAGCATATGGACACCACACACCGCCTCCGAGAATCACTGTTGCTGGCCAGTATTCTTGCGCCCTCCCAGTTCATACCTGCATTCCGTACTCCGCCGAATACGTTCTATAGATAGTATTTAGCGGCCTTCCTGGACGTCAAGAGCCGGTTGAGTTAAAGAATATGCAGGTCTGGTTCAAATTCTCTTGAAGTATTTGCAACATGTGGCCGGGTCAGGTCCAGTATTGCAGTTTCACTTTGTCAGTGAAAGGCTGCGTAGTTCGTTATATTATCTTAAGGCAAGGAACAGAAAAACTTGGTTGAGCTGATCACTAGGGGCCTCGTAATCAAAGCCTCGGGAGCGTCTGGTTAATCACTATGTTTGCTTAAAAGAATAACATCACAATTGCATTAAAAAATAAAATATTACATCATTTTTGTGAGAGAAAAATCAGACTAGGCGCGAGAGAAAATAGATCGTAGTCGCGAAAATATACACTTTAAAAAAATGGCTTCCTTCCGGTGGCGCGACGTCGTTAACGCGGCAAACAGGATGTGACGTCACAGGAAAGAGCAAATAGGTAGCAAGCTGACGCGAAATTTCCCCTAAATTACTTTCAGACACATCGGGACCAAAAAAAAAAATCGGGTGGCGATGATTTGATAACGCTCTGAATTTAAAGCCCCCTATAAATCACGCTCCACTTCCGCTCGAAAGGAAATTATTTGTATGACACATTTTCAATAGGCCCTCTGGGCTTTTGAGATTATTGTCACAAAAAGTGCGAACGTATAATAAAAATCACAGTTCGTATCAATAAGGCGAGAGAAGAAATGATTGGAAAATGTTCGGCTTATTTTATAGTATATATGTCACTGACAGAATTGAACGCACAGAAGTAGCTTAGTTATAATGTTAAATCTAAACAAATTATTATCATGGTACGGCATTAAATATACTCGTTTCTTGCCGCACATCTTTGAAAGAAGTACAACGTTGCGTGTTAAATGTAATGTGTATTTCAAAATGCCGGGATGAAAAAAAAGACCTCACTCGCTGTAAAGAGGGCTATACGCTCAAGTATACATGTTTAATATTTTGTGTGTGACTATTATTTTTTGTCCTGAAAACGTCTTCTAATTTTACGTAATTCTAAGTGTATTTTTTATATAAACTACAAGACCGGCCAACTACCGACATAAAATGGTATGGGATGCTTCAATTGTTATAATTGCTTAATATTAACATGCATGATTTGACCGACAAAATGCACTGTGGGTTTTGAAAACCGATAGTTTATTTTATAAAACGAAATTTAAATATTCCTAAATACAATATCTTTACTTAAAAAATGTCGATAATGAAAATATTAAACGATATGAAAATGATGTTAACCTTATTCAATCGAAAATTAGTAATTCTAAATAATTTTAGAGAGGCTCAAAGTCTGAACTGAATTCTAGATCTTATTTTACTGCGTCGTACGAGGTTCGTAAAACGGAAATAATGAAATAACAGTGTTATGTATCGTTAATTCTTTAACATGTGGTCACCGCATTTTAATGATCGTTCAGTTATACTTGCGCAAGTTTACATGAGCGTGTGTAGCCTCCTTAAGACTCCACATTTTTAATGCTAGAAAAACCATGTTGACTTCCTTGTCAACTGTTTGTTATAAATACAATACATCGAGGAATTTCACATAGTATGGTCAGAAATTTATGATTATCATACATTATCGAGTAAGACAGAGATCTACAGAACTAATGTGTCTTAAATATGTCTGTAAATAGTTAACGTTTAAAAACTGTATTGTATAATGCTTTATTACCAATATCTCCCTCTAATTTCCTCGACTCGTCACGTATTAAAAACTGTTTTTATTTCAAAAAACTTCATTGAAATGTGTTTCACATTATTCTCTCTTCTTCGTATACCATATTCGCTCCCGAAGAGTGTCATATGGATCTACACAGTGTGAAGATATCTATTTCGAGGAGTATATGGATCTCCGCATGTGAACACGTCTTGACAGATTATTTTTCACGGGAATTGTTTGTCAGATAATTGCTCAACCAAATAAGCATCCAGCCCCGTATTTTTGAATATTTAAAAGCCGCCAGATAGGGAATCGAAGCCGCATTCCCCGGATTGCTAGGCGCGCACGCTACCAACTACATTACCGGGGAAACACATTATGTTCTTCGTGTGATTCAACGCATCGTCTGAAGCCGGCACAAAATACTATTTTATATTTACAAAGTTTTCCGCAATCACATTGTTGTACGGTAAATCATATATATTATAAATCATATAATAGTATTGTTACGTATTCTGAAATTTATATACGTAATTATGGTACAAGTTTCCTAAAAACTCTTAACTAGAAACTTACGAGTTTTTTTGTTCCATAAAAGAAAGCAAAGTATTATATTTCTCGAAATTTGCTATTTTTCATTTTATTAACCATTATTGCCTATCGCCTTGGTTCTTTCGTAAAGTTTTTTTTACTAATCATTTCCTTTGTTTCTATGGATTCTGGAATTTCTCCGAAAACTTAGATTACATCTCGGTTAAATCGATTCATTCAAGACCAAATAGTTTGAAACTTACTTACAACTGACGAAAAATACATTTTTTATATACTCAATTATTCAGAATTATTAATTACAATTTAGCATTCATGGATAGCCGCAATGCGAGTTTCACATTTTGGCGTCGTCAGGCTTCTTTTCATACAACTGACATTTAAATTAAGATATTCAGATTATCCGGCCATTGTCACTGCGAAATCTTCAATTTCGATGTACATATTTAATAAACTTGTTTCGGGTATTCATGTCTTTTAGTGTGGGAATGCGAATGAGTTTAAATGGATGTGTTTTTACTGAAAATAATAACCATGTTCACTACGAAAGTAGAGCATATGGATCTGCACAGTGTGAAGATGTACGTTCTGAATGTTCAGTAAATGGATTTACGCAATATGAAGACATGTATTGATAGATCATTTTTCACAAAAATTGCTCATCAGGCAATTACTCAACCTAATCCACGTGGGACTCGAATTTGTATTCTCCAAATTGCTATAGGTGCGCACGCTAACTACTAATTTATGGAATGGGAACTCACTTTTCTTTTTCTTCTCAAAGTATCACTTTTTTCTTTCCATCTGATAAATCTTATTAAGTGTCTTTTAAATATAATATTTTGAAACACACATCATTGTCACATTATCATCTGTGGTCGTTTAAAACATTATTTTTTAATTGAACCTTAATTTTGAGATCGTCTTTTTAACAGTTTCAGCTTAAGAAATCTTCTTCTTAAGTTGTCCACCGTCGTCGTCACATTCTAACTTGACGTCGCTTCTTTGTTAAATACATTATTATAGTCAAAATCTTTTTTCTTCTTTACAGGTATGAGAGACTGCTGCGACGTGCCAAGACCGAGGATCTTACCGAAGTGTCAGGCATCGGGTGCCTCTACCAGAGCGGAGTTGACAGACTTGGCAGGCCAGTCGTCATCTTCGTTGGAAAATGGTTCCCCTTCGGAAATATCAACCTGGAGAAGGCAAGTGAACTAATTATTTCGTACTCTTTATATACTTTATATTGTCTTCTAAATATAATTTTTCCATCACTAGCTATGTCTACACGTACGTTAAGATACTGGCGCATATCGTGGCGCAACAAATGTGACTATCAGTGGTGTCCGTAGGCCAACTACTTGATACGTAGATCGGCGTACTCACCTTTTTTTGGGCGTGATAGCCTTTGAGTTAAAAAAAAAATCGTCCCCTGTTTCAAATTTTTGATTGAGTTTTTTTTTAATATATGGAGCTTACTCGCTTATTTTATCTCGCTTAATGTATATACACGTTCAATTTTATCACGTCTATGCCTGTCCTAGAGTTTGATGTAGCCCCCGAAAAGTATTTTTTTTTGGTTTGTGCCTCTTTCCATATAAACCCGAGTTGAGAATCTCTGCATTATTCGTATTATGTGTGTATTATATATTATAGAGGATTTACGAGACGAGTTTTTCTCACTCGCCGTATGATGCCACATAGTACTAGAAATCGCCGACCGATTTTTAAATGTATTTGTGAAACTGTTTCTTATTAATTAATTAGTATATGAGAAAATTCTAGAGTAAATGATTAGCGTCCTGCAATCCATCACACAAAAAAAGTAATAAAAAATCTATAAAACTAAGCTGGCAGTACTTGGAAGCGAAATCACTGTGATCAGTCACAGTGTCACAATTTTAAAACATTCATTCTATTTAGTTGTTTTTTTAGTTAAATTGCGAATATGAGCCGGTCCCAATGGTTTGTGTGAACGACTAAAAGCCAAATCTCGTAAAAAAATAAGCTGTAAAGTTCATTTTTCTCACAACTCAGGGGTGTAAATTTGATGCGGGTGATTTTTTTACTTGAAAATAAAACACCGATAATTGTATTGGATTTGTTTGAATCTAGGTGTGTCTTTGACAAAAAGCATTCGGAAATATATCGTGCTTTATGATGATTTGAAATTAGATTTAGGAAAAAAGCACATACGAATACGACTGATAAGGGATCGTGTGAATGTGTTATATTTATAGGCTTTCAAAAATAGCATGAGCTTTCGTAAGTCAAGGAGAAAATTAACATATTTACTGGCCAAGGACGTGTCAGATACAATCGTGTACTTTAGGCATATCTATAGCGTAGCTTTGGATACATACAATGACCTTAAAAGCCTGTTTCTTATTCTCATGCAAACAAAGACGAATATTATAACCCGCGGTAATGTCACAGTCTGTTTGACCTTTATTAAGCTCACCCTACTGGAGATCTTGTGACCTTTTTTTCTTATTTTTTCAATTTAATAATTCGTCCCCGTAAAAGATGACGTTAATGCAACAGCTTATATAAACGTCTTTACCTATTTCCCCTCTGTAAGATATATTGTATTAGATATTGTCGCCCCCGATGTATGAGAGGTAGGCGTGCGATTAAATGCAAGAGGGTGCGGGTTTGATCGCCACAGTATTCTAGATATTTTAATTCAGTTGTACACGACCGGATGATTATTGGGTTGGGAATTAGCTGACAACTAATTCTCAGGCAAAAATCTGCCAGAACGTGTCTTTACATTGCAATGATTCATATTCTAGACTTTTGAAGCGGACATCTTCACACTGTGTAAATCCATATACTCTATTTTCGAAGTGAGCACGGTAAAAAAAAATTTGACATTGATTTAGGTCAGCGCTTCTCAACCTGAAGTAGTCCCAGCGGGGGATCACAGAACCCTTCAAGGGAGGCACAAACCAAAAATTAATTTTTGGGGAGGCACAGGTGGAATAAAATTCAAATTTAATATACAGTACGCGAGCTAAAAAAAATACTAATTGTAATTTTGTTGGAGAAGTTGAGTTTCAAATATTTGAAAAAAAAAATTCGATCAAATATCAAAATGGGGAAGGCACAGAATAATTTTTAACTCAAAAGTGGGCCATGGCCAAGAAAAGGTTGAGAAACCGAAAAGTTTCCGAAAAGAAATGAAAAAAGAAAAAAAAGAGTTTGGTTAACACAAGTTGATTTAAGTTAGGTTATGTTTTTTGACTAAGTTTAATTAATTCAGATAAGGATGGGTTAAGTTAGGTGAGCATAGAATCAGTAAGATAATTTCATTCCAAGAGGTTTTACTTTTACAATTTTTCAGTGTTTTTTATACGAGCAGTTTTAGTTGTCCTGTGAGTAATTGTTTCAAAACCAAATCAAACACTATGTTTCATAGTTTCTCTTTTAAATTTGTATTCAGATACAAAGACTAGTTTCCTCAATTCTCTGTAATTTTAAACAACAATGAAGTAATACTGTCCACGTTTATAAAAGCCGATTTTCAGTATTAAATGACATCTATTTACCTCCATACGAGCGTCTCAAGTTCGTGACATTCAGCCAAGATATTAACACTCATGTAACATTGATTTTGAACAACAGTTACGTGTTAATTATTCAGTGTTAAAAAATATATTTTCTCAAACACAGCACAGTTGAACTAACAGCAAATAGATAAATATTTTTCAATATACCACATAGACGTGAAATATGTACGGACAAAAATGAGAACATCACTTGGGCTTGATCAAAAAACATAGCTAGAATGGAGTGTATTTTATGATCGGAATATATTATAATTAATAAATTTTATTCTTCAAATGTGATATGTTTGAACGATACATTATCTTACGGTAACTATTTGTACATAGAAAACATCAACTGTTTAGCTTAAGAGAACACATCATCTTAAGGAAAGCTGTATGTTAAGTTGAATATCAAATGAATAGGTAAAGATGGAATAAATAAATGAGATGCCAAACTGTAAGGTTGTTTTTTAACAGTTTACAGTAAGTTACTTAGGTGGAGATGTATATTACACATTATCCATTTGACAGCAATCATTGAAATTTAGTTATTCTTGTATTTCTTGTAGAGATTTATTTATCATATATTTCTATCGTTATGTTACATGAAGAAGAATTAATAAGAGTGTTTTGTGTTATTTTTTCAGGCTTTGCTGTATCTCATAGCTCTTCTAGACCCCATAGTAAAAGGAGACTATGTGATTGCCTATTTCCACACTCTCACGTCTGGCGCTAATTACCCCTCTTTCGCATGGCTCAAGGAAGTTTACAGTATTCTGCCGTACAAGTGAGTAACAAAAATCATCATTATGAATTTCGTATCGACTGTGGAAAGGAAAAGGGACGTAACTCACATAGAATAAATTTTACAGGAGGCACAAAAAATGTTTATTAAATGATTTTGAGTCAAAGTCAAAACAATAACTAGGCACAACCTTGGAGTGCATGAAGACTAAACTGGTTTTATTTACGTGATATTTATTTAATAAGATATTTACAAAAAACAATTAAACTGATTACGTCGAAGGCCTTTTTCCTGGTAACCAATTTTACAGGGCATCCTTTTTTCAAACTTGAAAACTTAATTTAAACACAAATTTAGCATTTTCAGTTTATATCCTTTTGATAGAGCATATATTAAGCTGTATACATTCTGATTATCGAATGAAAGCTACTTTTAAAAATCTAGGATTATATCCATTTTCCTTTGCACAGTCAATATCATATCAGTTGCCTAGTATACTCACTGTGAGGGTTGATGTGGCCTGATGCAGGACTTGCCATTTCTTATTCACAGCAATACTAAATATTTATGCTATCTTGCCAATTTTTTATACCTGAAATATACTGCCCTACTAAGTGAAGATATTGTATCTTGAAAGTAACTTGCATATTTTGTTTTTTTTTACTTAGTAGGACAGTACACAGAAGAATATAAAATTAAAAAAGAATATAAATTACATAAAGTAAGTGTAATTTAATGGTAATTGTCAATTTAATATTAATAGTGGTAATTGTAATCAACATAGTACGCAGGAAATAAAATTTTCTGCAAAATACAAGTGAAATGTCTGAATTGCCAGACTAAATACATATTGGTGTAAAATATTTGACAACTGCATTTAAAGGTTGAAGAAAAACAAGAAAAATCTTGAAATATTTTAAAGTATCTATTTTACTCTGTACTTTTGAATCAGCCTTGTCAAATTTTATTCAATTGAGTGAATGAATTTAATTTTTTGGTTGGCATAATTCTGAAATAAATTATATGTATGAGTATGTTGGTATCAAAAACGGACATAAGCCATATCTACGAAAACTCGCATGAGACGTGATTTTTCAGTTAATATATTTCTAAACTCAATGTTAATATCCATATAAAAAAGTGAGTAATGTTTGAAGACAAAATTACATTTAATAAAAAAATTCAAGATATTAATTTAATAAATATCAAATGTAATCAATGGACAATTGCGTAGCCTGCTAATTTTCAAAATATATATGTGTAAAACAGTCTTCCAACTTTACCTGTTTTTACTTTGTTTCTATGTTCATGTTATTGTCTTAAATACTTACCATACTTTAAAACAAAGTGATTCTTAACGGTGTACGGTTTCTTTTGTTTTCAGGTACAAAAAGAATCTGAAAGCGTTCTATATTGTCCATCCTACAATTTGGACTAAGGTAAGCATCCTTTACAGTATTTTTGTATAATAAAATATTTATTATATTTGATTGTTCATTTTATTACATGAAAACATTTCTTTCTTTTAATGTAGCTAACTAACCTAAAACCCAACAAAAAAATCTTGACATTTTATTGTATGATTGTGTATAACTAGATATAAGAATAATGTATTATTTGTAATTATAATTGTAAGTTTTAAAGACATTATTGTATATATTAAATTCTATAGGCATTATCTAAAAAGCAATATAAATAAGGCTCCATCTAGCAAAGTACCACTGTATTTATAATACCATTTGAATTCTTTCTGACAGATGATGACATGGTGGTTCACAACATTCATGGCACCCGCTATTAAGCAGAAGGTGCACAACCTGCCGGGGGTGGAGTACCTCTACTCAGTGATGGCCCCCGACCAACTTGAAATCCCCGCCTACATTACCGAATACGACATGACGGTCAGTCACCATCATTGATTTGCAAAAAAAACCATGAGCTTATTCATATTATTATACTATACTGTTGATAAGCATACGTAGACAGCTTTCTATTCATTCGATTTGATTTGATAATACCCTGAGAATGACACATCTAAAGAGTTTTTGCATAAAAATTACAAAACCCCTCTATTGAATAACAAAAATATATGAATGTGTCCTATGAGGTTCCTGTTGACACTTTACTGGAATAAATAATGAAAATATTTTTCCGATTATAGGTTAACTAAAAATCCATAACTAAAATTGCCCTACCCATCCATCACTGTATTCGCCACATATTTCTACCCTCTCACGTGTATATCATGATATAAAAAAACGTGAAGCATCTTGCAAATAAACGCATCTTTAGGCTTTGATTAGAGTACAATAAAATCTCCACAACAATATTGTAATTATACAAAATTACACACAATATTCTTCATTGTACTTCATTTATCAATGATGGATAAATTATAATCAAGAATGTATTACTCAGCATATTTATTGTAGCCAAGGCCGGCCTTATAGTTACTGGCACTCTGAGCAATTTCGAATTTCCCTTTTAACTATATTTATAAAAAATCCTAAGGAAAAAATTTGCAATGTAGAAATGAGTTTACGATCTAAAAAACATCGTATAGCAATGCCAATTATATTAATAATAATTAACTTTGCGTGTATTCGCACTGCAGATTTGGCATTCTCTTAAAGTAACTCTTTTTATGTATATATGTCTGCCCTTTTCCATCTTAAAAACGTCGAATCGAAATAATATTTCACTTTTTCTTTCCTTTGGAAGATTCTTGAAGGCGTCCCGGGTAACTACCCGTGTTGTCGGTATCTGGAGCCGGCTTTAATTGTACCCAACATCTGAAAAGATATAATGTAACAAAAGATCTCTAACTCATTTTTATTAAAAGGCATTTGTCATTTTCAATTTCATTTTCTAAAGCTGTATAATTATAACACTAGTATAATTTTAACTAAAATTGAATATCGATAATTATACAATATTATGCAAATCAAGTTAAGATTTGATTATATTAAGATAGCTGTAAACAAAACTGTTTCTGAATACTGCTCGCCGTATGCTTATCAATGATATATGTATATTGTATAATGTACCTCCAGATTAATAAACTTCTAAAACTTTAGATACATTAATAATCACACTAAAACAAACTCAAGCTATATTATACTTAATTTTTGTTACCAATTTACTTTCTGTATATTTCAATTTACATTCATTTTCGAAATATTTCCAAATGATAAAAGAAACAATACAGTAGCTGAATAATTTCAGTAAGTTAATTTTTACATACTTTACACATTCAGTGCTCGGTTACTCAACTATTATTGAAAAGGATTCTACCAAGTAAACGCTGGCGCAGCGCAAGAAATCTGTTGTGGGCCAGGACCAAAGTTAAACCAAACTCATGTACTTGCTTATCCATGAAATTTTCACACTTCAGATCAGACTATAATCAAATTATCTGCTTTTGGATTTATTCATTGAATATACCAATTATTAACTTATATTTTATTTATATATCTTGCATCTTAATAAACATCGAAATTGCAAGGCTCAAAAGTATAACCTCCGTGTAAATTGATTCATAAATGCACTCATTCAGTAATTATTATTCAGTAAAGCAACACATGGAGTTGTTTAGTATTAGTGCTATGGATGCCTCTGAAGAGCTTCAGTCGCGCTCATCTCTACTTCTCACCGGTGAAATTCCAATATCCTTGAAAACTGTCGGGTACTATCTGCAGGATGTATTCGGCGGAGTTAGAGGATGCTGATATATTCTGGGAGAATGCAAAGTGGTTGCCGGGTGACAAAGAATTCTGAAAGTATCACATAGTGGCTATACACTCCACATAAGGAGTGAATATGGAAAAACATTATCACTATTTTAATTTCATAGTAGAGCTTTGCTTTACTTAATTGGGAATATTTTTTCCCTTATACTAAATATCCTAAAATATTTATTCCTTCGGTATTTCAAAAATCAAAGAATATCACCAAATTGCAGAACTAAGAGTTAGATTAGAAAAAGCTTGAAAGAAAAAGAACATGATTACGTTTATTTTATTTTTGCATTTATGATCATAAAAAAAAATATGTTTTAGGCAAGTACACGAATTTCATAAAACTGTGAATATAATATTTTCAATTCTATGTTAGTTTATTTATTACAATAATTTATCAAAATTAATTGAAAAACACAATGCGTTATTTTAATGTACTTTGAGTTATTATTTAATGTCTAAATTGAATGAACATTCTGAACAATATATTGACAGAAAAATAATATACACAAATTATTTTCTCTTTTTTGTGATACAGGTTAAATTGTTTTTATCTCTATTGCATATAATATAACCGCACTTTGCTTTAAATTAAACATAGACACATCATGCTTTCATTAATTCACCTGCTACTATTAAATTGACTTTTTAAAATGGTCAGATAAATCCAACATATTGATTTTTTTCAAATGCATATCGCGGACAGTTTTCCTCGAATGGGTAAGACATTTATAAACTAAATAGATTATTTAATGACAATTTAAATGGTTAATATATTTTTTTTATTTTAAATCTTTTTTATTTCAGATAAACGGTCTTCATTACTTCCAGCCTGACCCGTCAAGTACATAAAATAACCTGAGATGTTTCAATTCATCTCCAGTGATAATTTTGCATAAAATGCAACAATAATGGTTCCATAATTTAGGGAAAAAAAACATTAACAAAGCGGGTAATTGGGAGTTTTTGTTGTTGTTTATAAACGGACTGAAAAAATATTTAGTGATCGACGCCTCGAAAAAATTACACATAGCAATATCACTCAATAGGTGACTAATAATGGTAGACTTAAGGAAGTGTAATTATTGATAAGTTTTGATTACTTATTATGAGAAAGCATTAATTATTTACGTGTAAAATGATTAAAATTAGATTTATCGAATGTTAAAACACACGCAGAGGAATTATATGAATTGAATCTCGAAAATTTCAAATCACATGAAACTACGCACTGTGAAAATCTTTAAAAAAAAGTATGACAGTTAATCTCTTCTTCCACACATGAGAACCTTTCTCCGGATATAAATACATGCAAATTCATAACCTGTATGATCTGTAAATTTAAATTTAAAAACGAACAAGACTTGTTAAATTCGTATCTTCAGAGCTATGAAAATATAATCCTACTTAAGCGCCAACAAACAATCAAGCAATATTCTATAAATTGAGGAATTCATGTAATATTCAAACGGTTTCTTGTTAAATACTGGAGATGAGCCTTTATGTCATATAAATTTATAGTTATGGTTATTAAAAACATTACTTATACACAAAAGTTAAATCATGTTTGTTAAATGCAACTTCTTTGAGCAACAATGTTTGGTATTTGGATTATTTGATTTTAAATAAGGGTTTACAGAAAAGGAAGCATTCAATTTAATCAATTTAAACACATGATTTAATTCATGTTTACCAAATTTTTTCTCTTTTTTTGTTTAAATCCATTTATTATAATTTTTTTTGAATTCATTTTAATAATTACAGTTGCTACGTTTTCTGTAATATTCAATTTGCATTATAAATATAGTTTCATTGTTTGCAATTAATTGTTAATTATATACAGTATTAATTACAGTTCGAATAACAGTTGACATAGTAAAATTCAATATGGAATAATATGTCATTACCCAACAATTAAAACTCTAAATCAAATATATTTTCGGTTCCATTTATATAATCCCTCCACTTGGTTCGCCATGAATTTCTAATGTTCAATAATTAATATAAAATTATTAATATTGCTTTGATCATTTTGAATCTGATCTATGTATACAGCCTAAGCTTTAGGCGATCAATGAGTGAAATCGCTTCAGTTTCTGTTGACTTTTCACCATTCATATTATATTATACAATATAAATGTACTTAAACATATTGTTAGTTCGCTGGGCCTGAAAATAGAAACTGTTTACGTTCAACAATCAACAATCATTTATTAACTAATTTTAAATCTTTTCAATATCTTCGTGACTGTCGTAACAAAATAATGTATCATTTCATTTGTGCATGTATTTTGCGTGATTGAATTTCTGTATTATTTTGTGAGATATATTTGATGAATTAAATAACAATTAATACATAATCGTGCTAACTTTGTGGCATGCCAATCGACTTCTTTAAAGTAATGATGAGTTTATTTTTAAAATTGCTTCACATTTTAAAAGTGCTTGTAAATTAATAAATAAAATGAATGTTATTAATTATTGATAATGAATCTTTTTTCTTATTATGGCATTGTGTGTGTGAATCGTATTTTAAATGTAATATTTGAACTTGAATAAATCAAAATGATTCGTGGTTGAACTTTCTTTGATAATAATATCAATCATTAACATATAAAAAAAAGTTGAAACGTTGTTAAAATGTTATAGGTAGTAATTGAAAAATAATTAATTATTAATTGTCTTGCATTTTTGCACTCTACTTTGTAAATACACTCGCAGTTTTCAATTCTTTGATATCCATTCAAATAGGATATGCGGACATTTCAATTGTCGATGAGGAAGAAAGGTTTAAAGAGTCTTATCAGTTTAGAAAATAATCATTAGGCCGCCCATAGAAATAATGTTTAACTGTGCAATATTGACTTCAAATCTACGGCTCACTTCTGAAACACTTCAATCGTCTGGACGATACAAGCAAACTCTATTTGTAACCATTATTGTGGTTATATTTGTAAATTAACAGAGTTTAAAATGTGATCAAAAGTGAGTTTTCTGAGCGCATTTGCGAGGAACGGAAATAATTTGGAGAAAGAGTATTAATGACAGATATCGATTAATTACAGAGTTAAAATTATTTAATAAGACAAGAGTGGTATCGTAGGCAATTGTGTAGAGTCTATTTTCTTATCTTATACTGTCTGTAGTACTCTATTTTTAGAATGTATGATAGATATTGTAGTTGTGGAAGTCAGGGACGGAGAATTATTGTAGTGGTAGTAATCTGGAGCAAAGAGCTTTCCTCGAATGGAAATGTGGGCTTTAATGTTATAAGCTCTCCTAAGCCGGTCATGTTAAGGCATGTGTGGTGTTTAGGAAGTTGAAACAGGTTATTTCTTACTGATACAAGCGTCACAATTTTTTTGCAATTCCTCACTATTTGCATATGGATGAGGAGACAAGGAAGCTATTTTTGTTGGATACTCCTGTGTTAAAAATGTTGAACATGCAGGCGCTAAGCACTTGCAAAAGTCTCTAAAACCATACAGTATACTTGCATCCGTAATCTAAACTAATTAATATTGCGCAGTTAAACACGTAGGGCCTTTTTAAGAACTGATTTATTGCGTGCGATAGACGTTATGAGAAAATTATATCTTTAAAAGATAAACTGTTATCTTGTATACATATTATATGAAATTAAATAATTTATCAATCAACATCTAAGTATAACATAATAAAATTTTGTCTTAATCTATTGAGTTATTACAATTGATTGGTTGATCAAATATTTCTATCTTCATCACATTGTATAAGTGAATTTTTATACAAATAGAGGAAAAGTGACAAAACAAAAATATTTGGATTCAAAGTCGTTTTGAAAGAATTTTCTTCTTCAAACTGAATCAATTTTACCCACACATACTCTTATCAATCTGAAACATGTTCGATATTTTTTATTTTATGTCACTTTTTCACTAACCCTCTCGTTTTCAATCACATTAACAATTAATTTTTTCGAAATTGTTATCTATCCACAATTTAATACACATCAATGCGTGTTGACAGATTTTAATCAAAACTAAACCCATCAAATCAAAACCACTTACTCCATTAAAGTGCAAAATTTTACCAGTGACAATTATCCACGGAATTTTTTCTTGATGGCAATAAAACAGGCGATCAAACTATTTTCATTTTTAAATTGATACCAGTACTAAAGATATTGAGATTTATAATTTGAGTCTATAATTAAAATGGACTGAGTTTTCTACTGTATGAAGAGTTTATTCTACATTAATTCATGTAAGATAACGGTTTTAGCTCTAAGATTGGGAGTTCATAGAATTCCACAATGCAGTGATTATATTATAATAATTTATTTATAAAAGAATTCTTGTCTCAAATATTCATTACAGCATGTTGGCTTTTATGTTGACACTAAACCACGTTAGACGATATGTATCAGGTGAATTAAATTGTGGATCTTTAAAATCAATGAAGTATGGTAGTTCATTTATTGTGGTTTTTGTGATTGAATCATGTCTAAGATTTCTCAGATAACGTCAAGTTGGGGTTTTTAAAAGCTAATATTATTAGGAATGCAGAAAGGCGCTTTTATTAAACTAAGATGTCATTGTTATTAAATAGACCTAACAATGCTTATGACGGGATATTGCCCAAAAAAGTGATAAAATATTTTCTGTTGTTATTTGTAATGTGTAGGTATAAAAAAATGTTGAAATTACAATATAACTAGTGTTTTTTTTAACAAAAACTAATATCTCATGAAGTGAGGCAAAAGTTGTCAGTTGTGCCAACAGGAGAAAAATCAGTGGTTTACGTCAAAGACGTGATTTAGTATCAACACTAATTTTTAACAATTCCCACATCAAATCGCCATGTTAAAAATCTATTTCAACTCGGTGATGCAGTTGACCTAAATGAAATCATTTAATATTCAATGTTCTTCTTGATATCACAATTTTTAATTGTATAAAAAAGAGTGATTGTGAATTTCGAAATTTTATTTTTCTGATATATT
>JAGVSQ010005420.1:0-17757 GCA_022683975.1 Rhyacophila evoluta
AACCCGCATTCCCCGGATTGCTAGGCGCGCACGCTACCAACTACGCTAATCGGGGACGCATTAAATTAAATTACTGTTTTCAAATATTTATTTTAAAATAAAATCTTGATTGCAAATGAAATGCATATAAGTTGAGTACATAATAATACCATGTGAAATATGGCATAACAAAATTAATTCGCCATACAAATGACGTATATGCGCAGTAGATGTCAAAAATTTAACTCGGAATATACTGCCATATTATTCTATATATTATACCATGGATGTTTCCTATTTGTTTGTAAAGCGCCCATTCGAAAATCCTTCTCTCAATATACGTTCGATACTATGGAGTTGATTTACCTGGTTTACATGAAGAGGATGTGGGGACGGCGGTGTCTGAGGGTCGAAGGTTGTGGGCCAGAAGGCGGCGGCAGGAGTGGGCAGGGTGCACCCCGCGACTGAAGAATTTAACAGTTCGCGCCGATCGTCTATCCAATCGCGGATAAGTGTTAGCGCGGCTCGCATACAAATCGACATCTTTTGCACGGTTCGCCCTGCTCTGCGGGTCAGTCGAAAACCGGGTCGTTCTGCCAACTGGGAATTCTGCGCGCTCGTGTAATATAGACTTGATACACACGTAAAACTAAGCTCGCTAGATATGCATAAGGCCACTATTTTTTCTCCAGCTGATCCACAATAAAACTAGATTGAAATATTTACTACGTTGTCATAACAACGCTATCAACAAGAAAACAGCAGAACTCTACGAGGGAAATCTAACTGCAACTACTGCCATCCAGCGGTACTTATGGGAATTAACAACACTTTAATATAAGCATTAGATCTAGGGGTGTACGAAATTTAAATAAACACGTGGTATAAAAGAATCAAGAATCATATCATATTAAAATCTTTATAATATAAAATACATTGTGATAATAAAATATGAACTAACCAAAAGCCATAAATAATTGAAGAAAGGTTTATAAAAATAATCCAAAATGATTGACTGAATTGAGAACAATAAAAAATTATTTTACACTATAGCAAAAACATTAATATACAATTTAATAAGATATATATTTTTTTTAAAACTTCAAGGCCTGCCATCATATTGAAGAGTGCAGACCTATATACTTCATTTCTGAAATGGACATATTCACAATGTATTGATGCATATGCTCCACTTTCGGAGCAGACGTGATAAATATATATATTATTTTAGTAATTATTTTGTCAATGATTCAATATTTTTTCCTAACTATGTCGGTTCCGAATGAGGTGAATTTAGATTATTATTACGTAAAGATTTATTTCGTAAATGCCCTTATTACAAGACTTGATTGTCTGTTAATCAGTCAAATTACTGTGGTGCCATGTCTTTAGTTGAATTAAACATATCGTCGTTGTTACGGAAATAGTTATATTGAATGCGAAAAACGATACAGTGTCGATACAAATGTCGTAGCTACTTGTTAAATACGAGGACTGTCAAAAATATAAAAAAACGTTTGAGATTTGTTTTTATGACTCAGACGAAGACGTCACATCGATCATCTAGTATATTTGTATTTATTATATACTCACTGATTGGCCATGATAAATATACTGATAAATGATTGTGTTGTTTGGGCGAACACACACGTGTGTGTCGTTGGCAAACATTTTTTCCGAAATAAGCTTTTTCGCTAAAATTATGTACGCAAAGTGTTTTTGCGAATTAGTGACTATTTTCTTATCAACAACGATATGTTGATTTTTATTCATATTTCAGTACTGTAAAATTAACAAACTACCATCACGGTGTAAGTTTTCCATGAAAGTAAAATATATTATTTTATAAACAATACCGTTACTTTACCACTGAACTTTTTCCTACAAAAAGATTCAAACTTATACGTTAAAGGAGGAAAAGCATTTAAATCAACCCTCGAATGTACCTTCAAAGTTTTATGGACTCCTTCAAATTGATATCCTTCATAAAATAATCAATAAGTTTCAAAGTTCATTTACGAGATGGCCTCAGCAGTCTAGTGAGTTTGATATCCAATAAAACACAATTACTATTGTTAAAAATTAACACCTTTTCATTATGAGAGGTTTAAATTAAATTCAACGCACAACTTTATATAATATATAAAATATGCAGGCAAGTCACTTGGTAATAAAAAAATCATATGATGCGAAATTAATTTAAAGTAATGATTTTATTGTTTTAATTGCTTCAGTATGAACTATTCTAAGTTTCAAACTTCTGCCGAGGTGATCTGGAGCAGCTGGATATATAAAAGTGACCTAAAATTGGGTGTTTTCCAGTTTTCACCTTCAATTAATTCAGGTTTAAAGGCAAATGGCCTAATAATGCACACCTCACAGTTTGTTTTTAGGAAGAAATGGTTGCCAGACAATTCCTCAAGCAAATGGGCACCCAGTCCAGCATTTTCGGATTTTTTATAATCCAGCCGATATAGGAATGAACCTCGTTAACCTTTCGGCCTGCGAGGAGATATATATTGTATATTATATTCATATTATTACACTTGATACATTATTACAAAATAAAACTGCTACAATATAATATATCTAAAAAAGAGATGTTCAGAATTATATAAAACTTGTAAGGTTTCTTATTCATGGTTATTTGATGCGATACGGGTTTCACCTTTTTCAATGTATCTACAAATACGATTTGTATCACATTTGATCACAGAATGCGCGAAATTTTGTTTTTTGATAATATTAATTTTGTCCCCTTCAAAGTAGTTCCCATAAGGTATAATACACTTGTGCCAGCGCTTTTTCCAAGCTTTCGAAGCACTTCTGGAACGCCATTTTCAGATATAGCGTTTAGTTCCTTTAGCGACTCTGTCTTTATATCCTCAATATTGGCAAAACGTTGTCTTTTCATAGTTTTTTCACATATCTCATACACTTATATTATATATACTGGTGTAAATTGCCACGTCGTAACTAGAATACCTTCTATTATCATAATATATATTATAATCTATTTTTACTGATTTATAATCTGATACAAATATCTCATATTTTATAGTGTACTTGTTGTAATCATTCAAATATCGTGCAGAAAAAACTGTAGAATTTAGTACATTATTTTTATAAAACGCTCTCATCGTAAATAGCCAGTGTCTAAAAACCCCAAAAGATAATTAATTAATTACAACCAATATTTAATTGAAATAGTTTTAATATTTAAATCCGCCAGGCACTATCGGTCGATAGTAGTAATTAATATAATATTTACCGAATTGATATCATTTTAAAACATTTCACATTCAAATATTTACTGTAAAATTTGTTCTATGGATATGATTATTTATTTTGTATTTCACTTAAATTATTAAAATCCAACGCAGTTCTTCGTCGTCTTGGGAATGCTTCCACTTCTAATTGTTTGCAACTTCTTCCACAACGTACTTTCAATGATTCTGTTTTTTTCTATACAATCGAGTCATTTCATTTTTGGTCAAACTTTTTTCCCCCATTTATCTACAGAAGAGGAAACTCTCGAGTGGATTATAATAAGCCGTTCTTAAAACATCCTGCCTAGCTTAGCTTCATATACATATGTTTTTATTTTTTTCGCCCCCAAAGTGGAGCATATTGATCTACATAGTGAGAAAATATCCACTCCAAAAATGTGTATTGTGTCTACAGTGAAACCATGTATATGGATATCCGCAATGTGAAAACATGTCTTGATAGATTATGTTTCACGAAAATTTTTTGTCAAACAATTGCTCAACCGAATAGGCATCTAGTATAATTTTTGGATTTTTAAAAACCCGATACATGTGGGAATTAAATCCCCAAACGAGGCGCACACGCTGACCCCTCAGCTACCTGGACACATGAAGTATTGGTTAATTATTTAAATATATGTATACAATAGAATTTTTTTTATGTTTTTTACGGTAAATTTGTGATAATAAATGCTCAAGTTGTTGATTTAGTGTGATTATAGAATGTAGAGGAAAAATGTTGTCAGGATGCCTATTTGGTTGTCATTGTTTGATAAACATGTCTTATGAAAAATAACCTGTAAAGACATGTCTTCACATTTCGAAAATCCTTGTAATCCATTTATGGGGTGGACATCATCACAATGTAAACATCCATATGCTTGCTCTGAAAGTGGGGCACGATGGAAAAAAAACCAATAAAGTGTGATGTGTTTAATGTATACTCAAAGATGTGTTTTTATATTTTACTGGAAGATTCAAAAAGAGTAATTTAATTTATATGATGCAGTAAATTTGGCCATGAATAATGTTTAGAATTGGTTCAACTGAGTTTATATTCATAGAATCGTGTACGGTTAGAAAAATGGGGTCGGGAAAAATGCAAAGACCGTGAAGAGTAAAATCCGCGACGGCATAGGGAGCTGCAAAATTCTCTCTCGATTGCATCATTTGACATTATATTGGACGCTTGCTGTTTTTATGGCACACATGGGACACTTTGTGTCGTTCCTCTTCTTTTTTAAGACGTCTTTTCGGTGAGGGCAACACTTTCGTCGGAGCAGTTATGACTCTGTCGGTGAAAGGAGCCGATACAGACTTGTCGATACCTTTACAGCTCGATACATTGTTATATTTTCAGCGACAAATTCTTAAATATAATATGTTCAGTTTTAAATAATAAACATACTATACACCTGAGGTGTATTTACAAAATGAACTTATTCCTCAAAGCTAAAATTTAAAGGAGAACATTAAAAAGAAGTTTTTTTATGGAACAATTTTTTTTATATACGTATTTTGTCTTCTCGGTAAAGTAGTTGGTAGCATGTGCACCTAGCAATCCAGGGAATGCGGGCTTGATTCCCCATCTGTCGGATTTTAATAATTCAAAAATACAGGACTGGATGCCCACTGGGTTGAGTAATTGTCTGAGAAAGAATTCTCGTGAAAAATAATCTGTCAAGACTTCTTCACATTACGGAGATCCATAGACTCCTCTTTTGGAGTGAATATCTTCGCACTGTGTAGATTCATATGCTCCATGTTGAGAGCGAACATGGTATATAAAAACAAAAAAATAATATGATATTAGATGGCTTACAGTGCAAAGTTGCGAACGCCATTTGTAGTTGAAAATTACTTAGTACCGCCATATAGTTGTATCATGATTTACTGTATTAATTTGACGACTCAAAATTATTTAAATATATCAAAAAAGCAACCCAAATTTGACATTTCCGTTGGGGCTTGAGATCTGCACTACAAAAAATATAATTCCGGTATTTTGTCTGCAGATCTGTCAAATGTCTGTCGTTCGTAAGGATCTTTGCAAATAAATTGTTCAAAAGCTGTTTTATTATATCAAAATAATCACAAAACAGAAAAATTATCAGTTTTCACTCTCCTGTAAAATTGTCAAGAACGGAGTTATTAAATTTGCACCTTATACCATCGATATTGTTATTCTCTGATATAATTAAGATGTTAAAATTGTTTTATGTGTTATTGTTTAGTCATGTAGAATATAGTCATAAATTATAATACATCATTTATATTGATGGTTGTATCTCATTTAAAAAATACATAAATCATTAGTTGATGGCGTAATTGTCTTTACGTTGTATTGTTTACATTCAAAGAACTGCACGTTTTCGGCTATTAAGCAATGTATACAATACACCAATCACGTACTCCGCATACTAATTATGTGGATAGTTATTACTATGTACTTTGATCCCTTGAATGACAGCCTTACCTTGTAAAAAATTCCTCGTTTGTTATGCATCTATAAGAATTTATTTTACAGGGGCCGCAGATTATTTTTATCTAATTTAGTGGCACGAAACAGTTTGAGAAGCACTAAAATATCTTACCGAGGTTCTTGATTTGTAACTCCTCATTGTATAAGAAGTGGATATATACAGAAGTGCTGTATCTACAGTTTGGAAGGCTCTGAATTATGCTACACATTTCAAAATCTACGATAATATATTAATTTACCAAGTATGCTTTGAATATGTAGTATACGAAATTATAAAATGCAGACACTTGCGTGTCTTCGTGACTTCTTATTTTTTACGAGGATTGATCGTCAGTCAACCATTAAGCACAATAGGTTACCGTGTGTTTTTTCTTATATCAAACCGCCAGACCACACATCAATACAAGTACACTATTATGATTCTATTTTGCATCATATTATTCAAAATATATAAATAACGAAAGATTTGTGTTATTAAACATGGTAAGTGTAAATGAATAACATAATTTTTGTTCGGTGTTTTGCAAAATTTAATTATTTAACTAATAAAAAAAATTTAATTGAAAATGTATATAATCGTCGTATTACTGGTAAAAGACGGTAAAGTAGTAAGTTTTGAGAAAATCGAGTTTTAATATTTGAATCTCTCTGTTAAATACATTTTACGACAAATTCTTAAGTTATAATGTATTATTTGATAGAAATTTTCGTAAAATGTATTTAATATAGAGACTCAAACATTGAAAATAGACTCAATTTTTTACTTTACGTCTTTTGCCAGTAATACGACGATATGATTTGACATTTTCACTTGATTTAAAAATACTTGAAGTAATCGATAAACATAATTGTAAATCTTTTGCTTTCTGACAGAGAAGAAATATTTTATTGTTCAACCAAAGTTAATGGTGCGAGAAGCACATTTTATAGGAATAAAAATGATTTTTCTAATGATATTTCACAATTTTACCAAAACCGGCATTGACATACGAACCAGAAACATGCGCAATACGAACCGTAGACATTCCGATGATGCAAATAATGCAGTAAAAATTTGTCTAGAAAGTTTTTGCTTTATTTGGGACCCAAATGTATGAAACTATTGCTATAAGTCTTTATATTTAAAATACTCGTACAATAATTTCAAACAATATCATCTAATATGTCAACTATTTCTTCAACGAATTGAATGATTTAATCATTAACTAAAATAATTATACGCAATCCTTTTTTTCATCATTTTATCAATATAATAAATAATGAACAAGCCAAAGACCTCTGTCATATAAATTATCTGAAGGTGTAATATTATACTTTATAATTAATTTAGACCTTTTAATTAAGTTAGCTATTTGTAATTATGAATTTGCCGTAACTTCTGTAGAAACTTCATGTTTGTTGATATTAGTTATTTCCAGTCACGAGCAAAGCATGCTTCAGAAAACTTAATTAATGTCGTCATGTTATTAGTAATAGACAGTTTACAGTGATTAACTGCATTTTATTTACTGATGGTAAATGATGCCGAAGTACCGAAGATTACGGGCTTAAATCCAAGAATTGAATGACCAGTAGGTTGAGTGATAGATTTGAAACAAATTGTATGTACGAGTGTAAGCTGACAGAAAACATTTAGTCAAATAAACAAGCTCTAAGAAAAACATTTTATCTTTTACGTAATGTCGACGCTATGAAGGGCGTAAAATTTTCCATATTTTGGCATTTAAAACGGAAAACTGTCTTAACACGCTCTATCAGTATATCTTCGATATGCTTTATTTTCACATTGGAAGTTTTCACATTGTAAAGAAACATGTATTTCACTATATCAGTGGTCGTGGCAAAAGAAAACTTAAATTCTGAAAATGTGAAAACTTAAAAAACAAACTGCCTTCTGATTTGTCGATATTGAACGATCTAGTTAGTATTGGCTATAGTCTGTTTAGAATAAAAATAAACGACGAGTAACAAGAAAATGTTTTATCAAGCCTCACAAGATTTTAAAACGAATTCATCGTCAATTTCAAATATATAAAAAATGTTATCAAGTAACAATTTAAGATTTTTTTAAACCATTTTAGCTCCAAAAGTGGCGCATCTGGATCTACATAGTATGAAGATGTCCGCCATGAAAGTGGAATAGCAAATCTCCGTAGTATGAATACTTGTCTTGACAGATTATTTTTTACGAGAATTGATTGTCAGACAACTGCTGAACCCAATGGGAATATAGTCTTGCACTTTAAGTTGATTAAAACGATAGTATTACAGTGTCCGGATTATCCTTCCTAAGCGTTGAAATAATGTTTAGTGTAAATAATTGAACTGTGAGATTCAAAATTAAGTTTATTTACCTTTAAATATTTGAGTATAAGTTGGATTGGTCAGACAGGCTACGATTGATTTTTGTTAATGATAAATTATAAATATGTCATGTATTTTTCATGGTTAAAATTATCTATGTTTTTTAATTATCCAGGCCTTTATTTTCCAGTATTAGCAAGGATAATTGAGAGTAGACTGTATTTCAAAAAATCCATATACTGATCTAATCAATAGATATTGTTCATAAGAAACATTCTTCTCCTGTCAATGTTCAACGGAAATCGACCTATCCTATGACAGTGTAGATTTTATTGTGAGCAGTATAAATAAATATGCAAGCAGTGAATGTGAACATTTTATTGGCAGAGTCACCGGTGTGGTGAGGCTTCCGTCCGCCTTGAAAATTCATCTCTATCGTAGACCCAATCTTATTTAATATTCATTGCCTTCGATACGATTTTTATTATCTCGAACGTAGTGTATTGACAGAATGATTTCGAGTCCTCGTATTGTGCAGACTTTTTTGGCTATGTATTGAAAAATTAATAGCTTTGTACATATTAAACTATATCAACTCAAATGATCAATATTTGAGATAAAATTTATTAAATTTCTTTACACATCGACTGTGAAATGGCAAAAAGAACGTAATACACAGCTTTTTTCTACGTAGCTTTTTTAGATAGGTAATCGTAACATACTAATAATTGACAAAGAGACGCTGTGATGCTGGACTTGGCTCGGCCACATATTGCGGATGCATTCAGAGGGTCTGAACCTGACCTGCAAATATTTCAAGTCAAGTGGTTGTTGGCGTCGTGGGAGGCCTCTGAATTCTTTATATAAAATATATTCGGCTGAGTTACGTGATGCTGGTATGACCTGGGAAGGCGCAAAAATACGGCACGTGGTGTCTATATGCTCCACTTATGGAGCGGATATGGAAGGAGAAGAAAAATCATAAAATATACAACTTTATATGTCCGCTGCAAATGACGAATGATTTTCTAAATATAGTTTTCAAGCTTGAAAAATGTGAGAAAATTTGCGACGAGGAAAAAAGACTTCCACTACATCAATTTTACTGGTTTATCTTAAATAATTTATTGAATTAATATAAAATTGGGTAAATAAAACACACTTTCGTACACAGGTTGTATTTATTTAATATTTTGACTTTGGCCCAACCTTATTAAATTAACTTAATATGTATATTATATACGCGCTGTAGCGATTGACTGAAAATCAATATACTTGACATTTGGATATTTTTTATATGATTCGATTGTTTACAAGACCTATATATAAAGAGCACTGAATACCGGTAAAATTAAAACCACTTTCTTAATGAAAATGACTTAACCTTACCTAACGTTGGAGGCAATTTTACATCGGGTGTTTTTTAATCATGTAGTTGATTTTCATTGGATTTTTTTCAAAGAGATAACCAATGGATAAACAAATTTATTGTAATGCAAAGCTGGTTATAACACGATTCGTATATATCGTGGCTATTTATTTGCGATTTTGTTTTAAGGCTCAAAACGCATACAAGTATTGTGATATAAATTAAAATAAATAAATAATGTAAATGCAAATTGATAGATTACAATCGTCAACGATAAAATTTTCTGTCATGTCTTAACAGATGCGAATGTAGTCCAAAATGTGAACAAAGTGAGTTTAGAGAAAGTCGACGAAGACGTTGTATATGAGGGGTCAGTTGGTGTTCCAGCATAACATAAAACAGTCAAAGGGTTATAGACTATGATTAGAAGGCTAGAAATACAGCAATATTTTGACCTTATAAAAATATGGCAGCCAGTTATAATAAGGATGGAATTTAAAGAAAAATTGTTTTTCATTGAAAAAAATCAAAATGTTGGATAGACATACGGGTATAAGACGGGTTAGATACACCCCCACAAACCTGCGTTATAACTAACTTTCACTGTAGTTAAAAATAATAACAGATGCGACAAAGGAAATGAATAAATTTGTAGCTAAAGTAAATAAATAAATACAACACTTCAGTGGAACAATCAAGGCAGATGTTATTTTTGAGTTTTACAAAATAAAGAAGTGGTTTTGATTTCAAACACACAGCAATAGTGATGGATAGGGTCGAATACAATAAAATGCCTTAATACCTCTTTTTGTGTTCACACGCATACATTAATAAATTCATCACGCTTATTATTTATTTTAATCTTCTTTAACTGTTTAGCTAACTCTGGATATTTGTAAATCGTTATCAAAGCTTTGGAGTCGTATTCATCGTTCTCCAAACTAAGTTGTAAATATTATTTGAGTTTTAGTAGCAAAAGGTTTTGCTTTTAGAACATACACATCGACTTTGGAAAGGCAAAAGGTAGTAAGATCTGATTTTTTTCAAAACAGTGCTTTTTTCGAAAATCGTAATGTATACAACTTAAAATACACGTGCTATAAAAATTATTTGAGCTTCCAAATGCCGAATTAATATCTGAATTTAGCTTTTTTTAGATTTAAAAAAAAGAGGGCCCGTGAAAATCGTGACCAAGAAAAAGGACAGATTGGTTAAATATAACACCAGTTTTAGTCTTTATCATTGACTGTACCTCAAAATCATTGATTCCAAAGCTATTGTAGATGAAAAAGCAACTGGATTTTAATATAATGAAATATGTTTTGCGAATTAATAATTTAATATTTCTTTCGATGTATTACAGTTTGATAAAGATTGATTTTAAAACAACTAACTAAACACTACTTTCGTAATGTACCTGATGGAGTTTATTTTAAAACTAACGCTTTGTCAACTCTTACATTGCGCTTTCAACATTATAGAATCCAACTGCTAAGATAGATTTCAACCCTCGACTGTGTACTCAAGCGTGTATTTCGATTGTGGATTTTTTTTTCATTTTTTGAAAGTTCTACTTGCCTTATCCTTATTTTACAGTGCGTTATTTCTTTTTGAATAAGTAAAGTTTTTAATGTGAATTTAGTCAATATATAGACAAAGAAATTGAACCTATTTGGAAAACTAATACCAACTATATGATTGATGTAATAGATGTGTCTTTGGAATGAAAATACTTTACTCAATACTTTGAATAATTTAAATCATTTATTGGTTATTTTAATAAATCGGTATACTTAAGACTTCAATGCAAGTGGATATTTTATGTTTGTTTTCTATGCAGCGTTTGCCACGTTTTAACAACTACTATGTGGCGTAAGTTACAGAAACATCCCAGGAGTGTCTTGCTCATTCCTTTCGACTTTCATATGAAGATGCTCCTAGCAGATGTGATGAGCATTCTACAATTCACCATATAGACATATGCTATGCAATTATTTACATTGTAGTAATATTAAATGATATGAAGAGACCATCATTTAACTAGCACATTCGGTTCTTAATCTGTAGGATCGGAATATCAACAAGTTACGGAAATACATATATGGAAATGATAAAAATATAATACTCATCTTTACACTATAAAAATCGTTATGTTTCATATTTGGAGAAGTTAAGGAAAAAATAAGTTAAAACATATGACACGGTAGATAAAACTGTGGGCTACTGTAGGATAATTTTTATCAAATGAATTATGGCATTATTAATGACATCGAGTCGAGGTATGTAAGTAGTGTAACGTAAATATGAAATATTACATGTAGTGTAATGCAAAAAGGGTAGAATTGCTCAATCATAAGTTGCCTACTCGAAATCCGAGTGTTGTCTTTCATTGTTATTAACCGGGTATATGCGGGTAAATGTGTACATTTAGAAAGCGAAGAACAAGGTTGCGTTTAAGAATGCCAAACGTAGAGTTGATTGATGTTGTTTCTGAAATAGGTAAGTGGTTCACATGTATCCAGGCATTTGTATGTGAGGTATTTTTATAGACGTCACAAGCATGTGAGCACAGCAATCGCCATCAAGTCGTAACTGCTTTCGGTGTTTGACATACTAAAAAGCGGCAATCCGAGAACTCTACGTGGATGGTGCCAGCCGACAGAGTCGAATTGGCACCATTTTTAAACCTCACCCCTTTACTGCATTCACTGATGTATTGTAGAACTAACTATTTACATACATTATCAATAATCGAAATATTTCCATAATTAGCTTAAGCTACACGTGTTTTAGATAAATAATACCACACGTGACATATTTAGCTTATAATAAATATATATGTAACGATACAGTATGTATAATCTTCCTATGCCTCACATCTGGGGAATGTAGATTCAATTCCCATATCTGCTGAATTTAAAAAATAAGAAAATGCAAGACTGGGTCGGCAAATCGGGTTGAGCAACTGTCTGATAACTAATTCTTGTAAAAAATAATCTGTCAAGACGTGTCTTGACAATTGCTCAACCTTGAATATTCGGATTATTAAAAATCCGACAGATGTGGGAATCTAACCTGCATTCCCTATGGCATACGAGAATCTTTATGCTACCGGGGAGATTGTTTACTCTAAGAAAACTACATACTACAGAAGTAGATTAAAAAATAACTTGCACAGTTCGAACACTGTGCAGGTTTTTTTTATAGGAATTACTTACTTTGCCACGTCTCTCTAACACCAAAGCGGGTACATACAGTGCCGTAACGAACATTAAACGCTTTTCAAAATGCCAGAAATATATTAGAAGCCGGCTTCGAGACATTGGTTGTTATTGCGGAGATACATATACTCCATTATCTAAGCGAACACAGTGAAAAAAATACAAACTGATCTAGAATGGTATTCCAATAAATTAGAAAAAATAGTTTTTTTTTTGGGGATGCGTTTTTTTAAGTCCGTTTCTGTTTCAAATGATAAGATACAGGGGAGCAGGATTCCTGCCAGAATTGAAACGAATTGCCCCTTCTAAGACTGTGCGTTATACCGCAAAATCTCTCCATTGCCCCTACGCCCGCCTTACTCCATCTTACCCTTTAGCTGTAGTACTCCATATAACCGGTATACACGCATGAGATTTCCCCGCTTCCGTACCGAAGATTCTCAAACTGTATATTTATAACGATAGAGACATAGCATTAGTCCCAGGAACATAGCAGTGATTAGATATATTTCACCTACGCATCAGTGATAAGTATATCAAACAAAAGTACCACGACAATCAAAAAAATATTGTAAAAAATAAATAAATTCAATGGTGGTATTCTATTGTAATTAAAACTTATGTTAATACTTTCATATGAAAATGTAAGCTTAAACAAACTGTTATATCTAAGTTCCATATAAGATTATGTTGAGACTATTATGTTTATATTTAATATTTAAACCACATGCGCAACTCGGCTTAATGATTTTGATATTGGCGGATTTGATTTTAACAGCCTTAATTAATACACCGCATACATTTTTTCACTCTTGAAATAAACGAATACACACATTTTAAGACATGATTATTCCAAAAACATATCGTACTTGATGAAAAATCATTTTAGTTGTTGACATTTTAGAGTCAAAATAGTTGAGATTTCAGTTGTTACGTCGTGGACAATGAATACGTGCCCCTTCAGTGGCCGAGAGGTTAGCGTACACTAATGTACTGGAGTTGGATTTGAACCTTTTAAAAAAATGCTGTAGGAGACTGACAACTGATTACGGTAAAAAATAAAATATATCAAAGTAAATCTTTAGAATGTGAAGATTATTATACTTCATTTGAATAACAGCCATCTTCACAATGCTTACAGCCATATGTTCCACTTTAAAATATAAAATATCGCTTTTTTAACTTATTTAATAAAGAAAAAGTTATTAACCATTCATTCAAGATCCGTTTATATAAATAAATCCCGTAGAATTAAATGAAATTTATAAATATATAATTATTAAAAAAAAATCGTTGGTATTTATTAAGTAGATACTTTTTTGTTCGCTGTAAACGATATAATAATTTTAAAATATATAAGAATTCACGTCATAGATATGTAAATCGCTCATGATAAAACGGTACCTCTTATAAAACACATTAGAAGAAAAAAACACATGAAATGATAAGAACTCTATATAGTCCATATAATTAAATACGATTCTATATAATTTAAAAGTCAAAATTAATAAATATTAGATAATTGACGAGTAACATACAAACATATATACTGATTCAATAGTTTTTTTTAACGTTTCATTACAGTTTCAAATTCATGCCGAATGGTATATATGACTTTTTTACTGATCTATCATGATATTTAGATAAAAGTAGTGTATTTTGTTCAGCTATAAAACTTCAGACGCTTTAATATTTTATTTATCATACCTCATTTTCTTAATTAAATGTTTAGTTGCTTCAACTATTCTGTCGTATATTTACGAATATAAGTTGTAGTCAGTTTCATATTTGTATGTTTCTTTCGTGAGTGCAAAATAAATATCAAGTTAAAATGTTCAGGTAGACGCAGGCAGTCATAAGTTCGAGGAAGGAGGATCGAGTTGTTTCGAGCCAAGCCCAACACTTTGGAAAACATGATGCCTGCTTACAGACTTAAAAAGTGTGCCGGGAAATATTGCCATGGGCTTATCATAATATACAGACAGACGTACGATGGGTGAAAAAACCTCAAGTTACTCTACTTCAATTTAAGCACCGCCCGAAGACCTTCCGCGTCCCCATAGCACAGTGGTGGAAACGATCAGTTATATATCTAAAAATGTTTTTAATTCATTCGAAAACAAATTTTTTTATTTACACAATTCCATCTAACTTAAAAATTGTATTCTTATTTGGCTCTTACGATAACAATAAATTCAGCACGGAAAACTATTTCTAGCTATTTTTCATTGAATTATTATTAAATAAACTTTCTTACACATTATCAGTAAGTAATATTTAAAAAAAAACAATCACTGCTAGCATTTCTCACTGATTTAGCGAACGACGATATATCATTTCTCAGCAGTCAAAGAGTTAAGAGTCATATATTAACTTCTTCACACTTAATTTTATGGAAAATAATCCGAATATATATACATATATCGACTATGGGAAGGAAAAGGGACGTAATTAAAATAGAAAAAAAATCATAGGAAGCACAAAAAACGTTTATTTGATGATTTTGACCCAAATTCAAAACATTACTTAAAAACAACATTGACGTGCCTGAAGACTAAAATGGGTATTAGTATTATTCAATACGATATTAATTTAATGTTATTTAAGAAAAACCAGTGAAATTGGTGATTAGGTCGAAGCCCATTTTTCAGGTCGCAAAATTCCCAGACCATCCTTTTTTCAAACTTAAAAGCTAAATTTAGGCACTTATTCGGCATTTTCAGCTTACATTTACATCCTCAATATACACATACCGAATATTGAACAGATTGTGCTATTTCTGGGTTTCAAGATTCACTTTAGGTTGTCACATTTTTTATTTTGTTACTGACCTGTAAGTATCATCTGTTAAATGTATCGCAGCATTCATTGTCTATTGCATTTCTAAATTCTGGGTCTCTGATTAAGTAATATCTGGCAATAAATAAAAAGCTCACTCAGGTCAATAATCCGCTAGCTTGATGGAGTTGTTGATGATTACCGTATGGTCGTCCTTTCGAAATGACAAACAACTACATTGATTAGAGAAAAACGATGGAAGTTTTTTTGCTAGAAGCTGGAATTTACTTGATTACTTTATTATCTGTTGGAGCCATCCAATTATTAAAAATGCGTCATCTCACGGCAGGGATCTCGTCATATACTCGTAATTGCTTCACTAAATAGGATTCTTGAAATATACATGTATTCATTAAATGACCACGCTTGATTGCATTCCAATCCAAGTCGTGAGTAATCTGTATTTACTTCCTGAATATTCCCGTAAAATAAAGTAGATCGCGTCTGAATACCAGAAAGATTAAAACCGGGTGTAAGGACGGAACGGATGGATGGTAGGCACATTTGTTTTGAAGCGGCAATTTAACTTAGTGGCTTAAAAAAACAAATTATTTTACAACATTTCATGTAAAAATATATTTTAGTGTACCTAGTCAACCACGTAAACCAAAAAATGTATAACGCAACAGTTAAGAAACGCAACTGAGCCACGTAATGTCTCAAATAAAAGTGAATCTAAAGTGCCGTTTTCACTTTGTACTTTTTTTCATTGGGTGTCAGTAATATAATTTTTAACACTACTGCTAAGAATATTATAAAATCACTTACAATATTATTTTGTTTTCATAATATGCCATATTACATTGTTTTTATCACAGAACGTATCTATAAAACTAGTTTTAAAAACATACTAGAGCTCAATTTGAGGAAAGATACTTAATTGCCACTTTACGTAAACATAACATGATATAAACATCGCTCCCTGTGTAAGACGGTCTAATACAAATTTAAACATTCCAAATGTATAACAAATAGGTGATAATTTTTTACACATTTGTGATATTTATATTTTTTTATATTTATATTGTAGTAGTTTTACTGTTCGATTTTGCCTGGGAAAGATTCAAACACGTTCTTTAATCATTTTATTTATCCTGTTTTTACTGATGTATTTCAATATTTGGCTGTATACATTTTCGATCTTTTTTTGATCATCAGTGATGATGTTAAAAGTTAAAATTTAAATACATGTTGTATAAATAACAGTTAAAATTGTATGTAAAAGTTTTACGTCACTACTGTTCATCGTTTGCGAGGAGTTCTTGTGATACACATGTTTTATAGTATAGAATGTAGTTTCTAACAATCTTTAAAACAATGAAGTTGTTATGCATATGACATAAATTAGATCGATTATTATTAATGGCATTTATTATATATATTTCAAAATAGATGAATAATTATTTTACCATGTTCGCTCCGAAAGTGGAGCATATGGATCTATACAGTGTGAAGATACCCGCTTCCAAAGTAACCAGCATTTTCAGATGTTTTTAAAATCCGGTTGATGTGGAAATCGAGCCCGAACTTCACTGATGTGAAGCACGCACGCTAACCTCTACGCTGCCTGCGAGACACTTTTACAACTGATATAAAAACTACTCACATACTTTAATATGAAGAATTTGTTTCATGGCCAAGGCGGAGATCTAAACTATCGCTATCTAGACGATCTAATAATATGACTAGACTATTCGTCAGATAACGAAATTTAACTCTAAGAAGATGTGCTATATAAAAATATTGATGCTTGTTTTTTATTATCTAAGAAATCGAGGGTTGATTGTTTTTGCTGTATGGTTTGTATTTTATCCTCACCGTAAAGTTGTTAAATTGACTTATTGCGTTTCTTAAAAAGAAGCCGAATCATTTTTTATTGGGTCTAACAGGAATTCCCCCTTTCTCCATTAGATAACTTAGTAATCCTTTACGCGGGAGTGACTATGCGAATAAAATAAGACATATCATTATTTCAATGCAACAGTATAACATTCTGATAGTTTCAGTCTAAAGAGAATGTATATTTTGTAAGATTTAAAATATTTTTTATTGCATAAAGCTTAACAACTGTCGTTTATGTATTGATATACGAAAAAAATATTGGAGATATAGTATATGTACTAGAAAGACAGAGTGTTTTGTTTTACTATTGCTTTAATAAAGGGGCAACCACTTAACATGAAACCAAAAGTAATTAATTATTTTGTCTTATTAAATGAATTTCATGTTAAAAATAGATTCAAAATAAACTCACCAATGTTTCCTATGTCAAAAAATTGAATTAATTCGATTTTC
>JAGVSQ010005421.1:0-17756 GCA_022683975.1 Rhyacophila evoluta
AATTTAAAATCAATTTCCATCAAGCACCATCAGTCGAAAATATTAATTATTTATTGTTGTACATAAAAATGATTTAATAATTATAATATGTTTGTTTTGATATTAAACTATTCATACGTATTGTAATAATTAAAAAAACGTGGACATACTTATTTGATTTCTTTTCTCTAGTGGTGCTGTGGTAAATTTTTTTATTTAATATTGATAAATTTAAAAAAAATGTCTTATCATAAAACTGTTAATTTAACCATTATTAATTATCATTATGTGCAGGATTACTTTAATAAACTGAATTAAACTTTCCAATACGTGTATTTTTATCGAAGAAAAACTGCGATATATTTTTGAATTACAATTGTTTTTAGATCCTACTTCTTGATTTATCACAGCCGTTTTCGTAAAAGACGCGAATGTGGAATTTACGAATTATTTACTTGGTTTTCTCTCCAGCAGCCTTGCCTTTACACGCATTATAACATAGCATATACCATAGAGCAACGAACATACGATATTTTATTAGTGCGTACTGAGAACAGCTAATCAGCTAATGCTTTGGATTTATCCGATTGTCTACAAAGCTTATTCTTAATATTAATATACATTTTCTATATACAGCTATGGAAAAAAATATCTTCGAATCAAGAAATATTCTCAGTTTATTATTATGTAAATTTTGTTTATAATGTAGACATTTTAAATATTGTATATATGTACTGATAAAAAGAATAATACAATCAAAAAAATATTAAAAAAGCTGAAAACTCAAAAGACATTACTTTAAAAATAATACATCCTGTTCCTAGAACAAGGTGCACCTTGTACTTTTGATGGAACCGATCAGTCTAGACTAGACACAGAGGATAAAGAAATAAGTAAGTCTCACTGAATAATATATTACCATCAATCAGGGGTAGCTGCACTGTGTGTTGTTTTTTAGAACCCTTATCTTTCACGGTCTACATGTATATATTTAACAACAAACTATTCATACATAAAAAAAAAATACGGATAAATTTTTCTAATTTTATTTTCTTGAATATATATTGTGCAAATATTTATAGTAAAATCCCCTTTGAATTCTATGATCACTCATTTAATATTTATACGTCAATAAAGAAAGGGGTTTGAATATAAGTAGATTTTTTCATCTCCATAATATTTTATGAAAAATTATTGATAGTTTCTTTACATATCTCTAGTCAAAACATGTAAACAGTTTGTTTATATGTATAATTTCATATTAAACATTAAATTATGAAATTACGAATCATAAGGGGTATTTTTTTTTAGTTTACATACATATTTATACAGATGTATGTTTTGCCTTGCACTATGAAATAGCAATTAGTACTTGATACAATAATTGTTGTTAGAAAAACTTTTATTATAAAAATAACTAAATAGTTTTATTTTTAAATAAAACAACTTTTAGATGTATTGTAAGTTACTATCCAGATTTTATCAAGCTGTATATAAAAAACCAATGCATAATGTGTGGATAAAAAAACGAAATTTCCTAATATGGATTATCCATCGTTGGATTATCGTCAACACTAGTATTTTTAATTTTAAAAAAAGTACAAGGGCGATATTTAATTTTAATCTCCGTTATGTCGACATACCAAATAAATTCTCCTCGTATTGGTACTAATTCAAATTTATTTATTTGTTGGACATAAAAAAAAAATTAAAAAAGAGTTAATATACACTTTAATAAAAATTAAACTTTTTGTTGAATTAATGTTTTTGAAGAGTAAGTTTCTTAAAGTAAAGTCTAGTTTGCCCAGACCCTCTACACCACTAACTAAGATTTTTTGTTTTGCTTTGTATTTCAGTGTTAAGAAAACTAAAATAGTGAAATAAAAAGGCCATTTCAATGAGTCTTCTTCTTCTCCTTCTAGGAGTTGTTATACTGATTTTAATAACACTACTTATGTATATCTAAAAATATTGATACATAAAATATACTTTATTTATTACTCTACATATGTTAAATGTAATAATGTGATAATCCTGGTATGGGGTACGGTGGTGGGCCATTTAAGAAATCAAGTTGTTCGTTAATAATAATTTAGCATTATATGTATACATTTCTTAACAAAATATGTTCATAAACAGTATATTATTTCATCCGTCACTTTATTATCTTAAGATCTCTTTCTATTAAATTACGGTCTTTATACTGTAAAGATACACGTATTTCACATCGATTAATTTATTATCACATCACATTGGATTGCTCTTGGCCGTAAGGGCAGTGATATTTCACTGTGGGAATGCGCTATCAGTATTACCATGCTAAAGACAATAAAATGGCGTTCATTAAAGTGTATATTGCACTTCTGAGTAATGAGCTTATTCAAATAACAGTTGCGTAGCGCCGGAGGCATGAGCTTGCTGCCTACCGAGTACTGGGTTACAGGTTCGAGACGAGGCAATCACGATTCGCCTTTGAAACAGTGGCGCCCTTTGCTCGTAATGAATGTTTATTAAATTTTATATAAATTACAATCGTTACCTGTCATTATGCTTTTCAGCTATGTTTCTCTACTACATTCAATAAGAACAAAGCACGAACACGATAAAACGATACATTATATATGCGGCTAATATTTAGTAACAACAATAATTTTAGTAGTATAGACAATACTATAATATAATGAATTTAAATGATTACTTACGATCAGGCAAGTGTTTGATTCAGCAAATCTACAATTTATTCAACGCTTTTGTGAGTATACATATTTATATAATAAAAGATTTAGAGTCATTGGGTGAAGTTTTGTCCTTCGTCTTTCCATAAGTTTTCTTTATATGAAGCATACTGCCATCATATGCCGCTTTTAGCAATAACTGTTCTTCTACATAACATAACTTTTAAATACCCATTAAATGAATAATTCTTTTTTTAAATCATTTTATCTTTATATCCCCTCTTTATAATGACCTGCGGTTACCATGTTTCCGTTTTCAGCTTCAAAAGTCATCCACTAGTCATTTAACATCCTTCCAAGATACGCCAGTATTCTTTAACAGCGCCAAATATTATACATCATATGTGTAGTACTCACCTATACTGATCAGTGAAGGCAAGTAAGCTTTAAGCTCGCTGGAGGTATCCGAATCACGTACCCTAACCTAGATAATTTGACCACAATGTGGTTAGACAAATTCTAAAGGTACAAGATGTAAAAATTTTTAAGTTTATTGGAAAAAGTATGCTGGAAATATAGTCAACACGACTATTATTTATGTATGCTCTTGATCAGTGTGTTATCAACGATAGAGTTAATATTTTTAACACTATTATTCAATCAATGGCAGCATCTTTAATATTTTATGTGTTTGGGATTGCACTTTTTTTATGGTATAATTAATTGCGCATTTTTATCTTTATTCCCAAATAAATACACAATATGTTTTAATTATTTTGGTAATTTTCGAGATGTAACGAGTTTAAATCTTACATCTTATAAGAACAATATTGAAAATAAGGATACAGTTCTTGATGCTAAATTAGTTGCGCAATTCACCTGCTGTCAATATAATTCTTTATGTTTATAGAGATTCGTTTACTCCATTTCTAGACTGAACGTCTTCACACTATGGAGGTTCGTATCTACATTCAAAGTCAATATGGTATTATTGGTGTATTAAAATTGATAAATAATACATTATACCCTACGCTAATGAAACTTGACAAACAATGGACCGAATGTGGATAATTGAAATGGTCGTATGCCGGCTCGTGAAACATTTGCATCCGTATATTTTTGCACTTGTTATCTATATGCACATGCCAGTTGCTAATGAATGGATTCTACAATTAACTCTTTACAATACAACGTTTAAAACAAGACAAGATACCACTGGGATAGTGCACATATCACCACGCTTTTGCATTCGACAATGGTTCTTAATGAAATGGACGACAATGCACACATTGCTGTTCTTTAGTATCGTATCCATATTCTTATTAGGAATGTTGTTGAGATTTATCCATTGAAAATGCTGGTCATTTGGAGCAATATTAGTAGAAGCTATTCATTGTTTACTCTGTATAGTCTGTTCGTTATAAAATTATATACACCATATAATAAGTGTAAATAATTTTGTATCAGAACACTTTTATGTAGATACATTGTAAATTCGGATCAAATTATTGCAATATTCAACATAGAGAACGTAAAAAATATTTTCTCATATTTGTCTACAGTACAAAAAAGTTTCATCGGTGGCAGAATCAGTAAGTGTATACGCTTTGGAAATGGAGGTTGTACGATGAAATCTCCAAGCTGAATTAAAATTTTGAAAGAAACTAAAAATGCAGAACTATTGTACGAGTACATTCTCAGTAAATTAGGCAGTATGCTAACATCACATTCATAAAAAATAATCTATTACAATAAATATGTATTTATATTGTGAAAATCCATATAGTCGACTCAAATCATTGAATAGAATATGTGTATAAATCATTTTTTATTATTTATGTTAACATTCATAAAAACTATGAGTTTAGCCAGTATTTTTACAAGCGCTGTTTGTTTGTCTGTTGTTTCTATAATTTTATAATCCATGGAATAAACTGACATTTTAAATTTGCTGCTATTTTTTTAGGAAAACGAGAGTATATTTTTTGGTTTATTGAGATTAGTTTTTACATTATTGAGGTTAAATTATGAAACATTCACAAAACTCAGGAAAAAACATATTTTATATTTTACTTCTTATAACAACGGACTACGTATTGCGTTTTAAGTAATCCAGCGAAGGTCTTCGTTTTGTTCTTAATTAGGTGGATCATGTTTATAGAATACACTTGGAAGTTCTCACGATCCAAATGTTGCCACGACAAGCATTCCATTATTTCCATTTAGTTATTGTATTTAAAAGGTCCCAACATTCAACGATTATTGTTTTATCTGATCACTGATTTTAATCTTATTAAATCGACTAAATACAATGTATAACGGTAATGTATCGAGAGTTTTTTGATTCAAATTAAAAATAATAAAATTGTTTTATAAGACAATTTTGTATTAACATATCATATGCAGATAATCTCTGTAAATCAAATAAAATATTCATACCTTTCAAACAGATCTCAAAATGTGCTGCAAGTCGCTATATTTAAGCCATTTATGGCATTAAAAAATTTATAATTAGCTGCCGATAATTATTGCTGGTAAAACTACTCGTATGTGATATTTTCGGTTAAAACTTACCTCTACAACATGAAGTTTTTAATAATTTTATTCTTCATCTCAACGTAAATATGCGATTTTAAATGCATCTATAAATTAACACACTTAAGGTGGGTATGTAAAAGAATTCAATAGTTCAAAATTTTAAAGAGAACATTTGAACAATCGTCTCTTACATATGGATAAACCACTTTCACCTACAGTTGATATTCTACGTTATTAAAACTTTGGAAACATTATTAGTTATTCATCTATTAACTATTAAACTTCTTTTAAAATTTCAGTTCTAATGTATTGTGATTTTTCAAGTTATATTTACCATAACTATAAAGCATACTGACAAATGGACAGATTGTTCTTATATGCAATAGTTCGTGGTTAGCCAGAATGTGAACCCATTTGGCATGCAATTTTATATATTTTATCTTTAAATATAAAATATTTTGCAATACTTTATAATAAATTACGTCGGTGTTATATAACAGCAGTATTAGAACTAAATTTTATATATTGGAAGATAAAAATGTGTTGAATAAATACAAAATTAAAATATATACCTTACGTCCACGTTTTAAAAGGTTATATATATTTAATTAACTGAAAAAATTTAGGGATATTTAATATGATTAGTTTCTTGCAAGTCGCATTTGGTGAACGACAAAATGACGGCAATCTTTTATTTCAAAATCTGAGGGAAAAAGTTATTCTCTTTCAACATTTCATCTATAAAATTACCCACGCTTACTAATATTAATAAAAGTTGACCCTAAGGTGGGGTTATCTACTTAGTTAGTTAGTTCGCCGATCCAGACACAGCGGCGCTGTGCTACGAAAGAAAATCCTTTCAGGAATTTTATGACAAAAAAGGAAGTTTTGCCATAAAACTGGCTGACGGTGGACAACGAAGGTACAGCGGGGGAGAAAAAATGTGGGTAGTATAAACCATCCTCATAGACTAAATTATTTAAACAGTAACGATATTATGTTAAAATGTAAAAAGTTTGTTATAGCTTATGGTAAAATAATACATTATAACATGTTATACTACTGGTAAATGGATTATTTATTAAATATTGAATATATTGTAACTCGAAATGTCATTTTTTTTTAATTATGTACTCAGATATAGCTTGGTTTGTTTTTATTTTTTACGAGAAAATTTCATTTTTATATTAAGTATTTGTAATTATTTTACAATATGTTTTCCGAAAAACTCATGTTTCTCGTTATGATGCTAGCTAAGTCTATAAAGGTTGTAATTATAATTATAAGCAGCACAATAAAAAATGAAAACATTGCCTGCCGTGAGTGAGGGAACACGTGTAAAAGTTTTTAAATTGCTTACAAATGCACCTGTATTTTCACTTAGGGAATGAATGTCTTATAAATTAATTGAAAATAGCTAATAACCAGTTTTCGTCAAAAATAATAATGATAATGAGCTAAATTTGTATATGTTGGTAATATGTGCACCTCGGAGTGATAATGCTAATTTTTATTTCAAATTTGCTACATCATTTTTTATATTCATATGGTAAATTAAACACATTGACCGATGGTTTGATTTGGTATGAAAATTGTTGATTTTCCGTGATGATCGTTATTTTTTAAACTGTTCTTAAGTTTTATTTTAACAGTGATTAAGTAACCAGCATACGCTTTTAAATCACATTTATAAATTCTAAATTATTTAAAATCAATTTCCATCAAGCACCATCAGTCGAAAATATTAATCACATTTATAGAAGAAATTTTGATTCAATTTATATTAACATCAATAAAAATGACATAGTTTAGTCGAGAGAATACATTTTGAAAAATAGATACTGCGCTTTCTGCGAGTTTAATCAAATTTTGTGGTATTTTTATTTGGGCCACCTTGTAATGAAAGTCTTATATATGTCAGTTACGACATTATGATCGAGTCGACGACAAAGTATTACAAGAACTGTGGATATAAAAGTTATGTACTTGTCTCTAAGTTTTCTCTGTACTTTCATAATATAATACCCATACAAAATAAACGAAAAATGACAAGTATAGAATGTTACAAAAATACAATTAATAAATTTACAAAAAACTTGACAACATTACTTATAATAATTAGTCATATTTTATCATTTTAAATTACAATATATCTACCAACTATCGAGGTTAGGTGAATTTTTTTTTGCGTTTTTAAATCGTTGGGGACCAGACGAATATCGGATTATTGAACCAAAATGGGCATAAGCAATTAAATTTGAAATTTATGTTATTAACTTCAAGTTATGAAATCCCGATTGGCTTAAAATCAGCTAACAACCATATATATATTATGTTCGTTCCCAAAGTGAAGCATATGAATCTACACACTGTGAAAATATCCACTCAGAAAGTGGAGTCTATGGATATCCGCAATGTAAAGATTACTTAAAAGGTTATTTTTTACCAGAATTGTTGTCGGACAACTGGTCAACCCAATAAACATCCAGTCCTGCATTTTTAATTTTTTTAAATCCGACAGAGTGGGAATCGAACCCGCATTCCCCGGAATGCTAGGCGCACATGCGACAAAATAGCTTACTGAAAACTAGTTCCGTAAAAATAAATTATCGATGTAAATATTTTTCACACTATAGATAACCATTAGATGGTCAATATATATTAATTACATTGAAATCGATATGAAAAATTTATTTACTCGTCTTTTTTTAGCATGTTTTGACTATCTTTGCTCGATTCAAAATCAGATTTATCCTATTAAGGCATGATTATATAATTTATTACTACGTTATAATACGTATATCTATAGATTTATAGTCCTTTGAAATAGTTTAGCTGAGTAATGTTCATCTGGAATTCAAATAATACAGACAAATTGAGACTCTAGGATGTTTACTCTTTGAATTTTAGTGATTTCTTATAAAAATCAGCATTTATCTAAGAAAATATTAAATTTGAATAAACATTTATGGATACCATTTTTCTTATAGTATCTTCCATTCACCCTGTACGACAAAACATCAAAAGAGCATTACTCTTTATTCGAGTGCTAATCTGTACCGTAGATAAGAAGACGCTAAGCTTTCGCACACCCTGTAGTTATCTTCTGTAATATCTCAGATGCGCTTCTCTTACCATACTAGTTAACTTGTGTTCTATCTATATTTACCTGTCATAATGTGTGTTCGGGGATAAAGAAACCTCATTTTCAGCAAAAGAAAACCTTTACAAATATTCTTTTTTTTTCATTTATAATTAAAAATAAACCATAACATTCACACACTATTGAATATTACAGTATATTAAATATTATATTAAATATTGAAATATATTGTTGTTATATTTTTTTAAGAATTCAAATAAACTTTAAAATATATTACCTACCTAATAATCATTTATAATTACGATATCCTACCATAATATATTATTGTTGATTTTTTAACCACGCCATACTGCATAGAATACAATCGTAAACTATAAATTTAGAAATGAACATGACACTTCAATAATCTTGATTGTTAAAAATTTAAATACATTTTTCAACAGTATTATTTATTTTCTATATCGATACAAAATTTTCTTTATTCCTTTAAAAAATCGTGAAAAAATATTTATTTTCCTAGACGTTATTGATTAGTTAAGTATTTTCTCATATTGATTCTCATACGAACTAGTTTTTTTAAGCTGTACTTTAGAGTCACCTTGCTTATTATGTTTTAATAACAACACCAAAGCTTTAATTTATATGGCATTTTCTACTGGACATTAAAATGCGAGCATTACCGTACATGGAACGTAACTTGAAACATGAAAATTAAAAATATATGTTAAATTACATCAATATGGTTGGATATTTGAAAAAAATAGTTTGAGATAGAAAAACAAAAGTAATAAGATAAAATACTGAATTTAGAGTTATGTGTTCTTCTATGGTCAAATAAAAATCAGCGATTTATATCGAGGAAGTTATTAGGAAAGATTTAGGAATCAATGGAAAGACCTTTCACTGGAATTTAAAATCATCTTAGTACCAATTATAGTATTGATAAAGATTGACTATACTTAGTATTGTACGGTGATAATCCGACAAAACTCAATGCCCAAATGGTTTAGGATTCGACAGATAACCAAACCTCGTGAAAAATAATGTCAGTATCACCACATTGTGGAGATAAATATACTCTTTATTCGGAACGGACATGGTTAGAACAGTTGTATAAAATATTTTTATGAACACGTATATTAAATATGTATCTATGCTTTTATTTCGATGAAAATTTGTTTATTTTTCCACTATATATATACCGAATAAATTGCGCGAATAAAATAAATCAAAACTAATATAAAAGTCGTCCGTCGCTATCCTATAAAAACTTTTAGTACTTAACTTCATCATGGTATATGTGAACTGTGAATCCATAGAAATAACCTTAGCATTATTTCGCGCCACTGATATGTCACGTATTACTGATATCGTATAAGACAAAATTAAGAATAATGATAATGTGTCTTATAATAATAAAAAAACTTATTACAAATACTTATAATAACACACAATAATGTAAAAAATCATACATATATAGGTGCCAAAATTTCATTTTATTCGTAACATGAGTAGGTTTGTAAATGGGTAATTCATAGCGAACTTAAAACTGAAATTTGTGATTTGTAATTTTAGCCAATATTTGAAATCAAAGCTTCACTCATCTCTAGAGGTTTTCACAATGTTTTTACAACAACTATGATTACATGAATTATGATAACTATTTACACTATCACTGATAAAAAAACGTGTATAAAATTTATTCTTATATTGTAATTGTCAAATAATTTTCAGTTTTGTTACAAATGTTTTTCTTACTTGAAAAATTAAAACGTATTACGGCTCGATTATCTCTCCATATTGTTTTATAACTATAAATATAAATACTTTACTATTAAATAACACGTATTATGTTTTTATAAGTAAATATTTTAGCTCTATTAACTGACTTTATTTGAGAGGGATTCCAACTCATTTTTATTTAAATCAATTATATTCATTATGGTATTACAAATTTGAATAAATACATACAGTATTTTGGTCTCTTGTTGATCATCAGTGATAACTTTTAAAATTTAAAGAAAAGCAGTTGACTTAATAATAGCTGCCAAAATGACGTGAAAATTTCTTATTACTATCTTGTTTCATTTGAGAGGTTTTCTTTTGAATAGTAGTTTTAATTTCTGTTTTTATATAATAATTATTACAAATTTTACTGAACATACTACATTTTACTCGAATTATATTGTATTATAGTAGACGGTATGAAAATAAAGTCTAACGTTAGGAAATAAATACATTTTTATATGCCGATGTATGTATGTCAATATATTCCGTTTTTTTTTCTTGTGGACTTATTTGCATGCAAATTATTGACAAATTTTTAACTAACAGAGAAACAGCTGCCATAAATTCTCTTGAATATGAGCACGCACGTTGTCAAGGAAATGACAGGTTATAATAAAAATCAATACATAATTAATACTCGTAGCGTGAGAAAGGCAATGGAGTTGTCCAGTTGTCGTTGTTTTAATCAGATTCAGAAGTTTTAACGTTGTTTGAACTGTTTTTAATTGTTTTGATATGATTCGAGATAGTATCTGATTTCTTAACACCGTTTCATTCTACCGCCTAACTATAACATTATATACAATTTAATTATATTAACAACTAATCAAACATGAATTTGCATATCTTAAATTACGATTTTTGAATATATAAATTACTAAATTGTATTTCGAATATCAATGTCTCTAAAACATATGCAATTTTTAGATTAAATCTAAGATTCACATGTTAATTTTTTTTTTGTTCTCAGGTGAGTGAAAGAAACTATTATACCCGTGCGAACTACGCTAAAAAGGCTCCAAGTAACGAGAATGATAATTGTAAGTAAATCGATTAATAACATAAAAAAGCTTTTACAAGTTCTTTCCCGTCTACTTTGATCCTTTTTGTTGCCAGATATCTCCGCTAAGCTTAAGTTGTGTTGACACTATGCTTAACTACAATATATTTTAAGCCTAATGATTTTAAGTATATTATTATTATGTTCAGAAATTATCTACTCGACAACTGAAGTTTCCAACTTAATAATATTTCAATAGTCATGAGAAGTTCGTTTCGTTTAGTTTATTACATAATATTTCATTATTATGCTGTTACTTTCTTATTAACACACTAGATTTTTCAGCTGAAAGACGATAAAAAAGTTATTTGATTACACCGTATTCGAACTTTCTTAATATTGTTTCCTCTCTATAAACAAAAGCTCAACTTAAGAGTTAAAACTTAAAGTTCATATCAATCAAATGGACGCAAAAAATATAATATTCAATATCTACACATTATAATTGTCAATACACACTACACAGGGCGACTTTGGCAGTCGCCTATAACAATCGTTTTACACTGGCCTACACATTCGTACTTTAAAGAAACCTTAATACGTCACAGAGATTCATTTGCAAACACAATTAGTAGGAAAATACGTCATGCTAATACTATCCTAAATATTGAATGATAATAATTTTCTTATAATTTTACATTCGATCAAATAGAATGTTATTTACAAATTGCTTCTGTCTATATATTTGTTACAAAATTAAATATTAAAGTGCGTATGAGAAAATTGAAATTACTGTTTTCGCATTTATGCTTGCGTGTAAGTCAAATGTATTAGTAATGTTATACAAATCGATTACTTATTGGGTCCATGTTCTGTATTCAATAAATAACATAAACATCGATATTTTACCTTCATAACTACCGCGAATTACGGAAATGGCGACCTGACATCCGAATTCCAGATTAAAATTTTCACCTCAAATCAGTTGACATTACAGAAATAATCTGTATACGAAACTATCCCACGGTCGACATCGTATCTATCGGAATCTGTGTCCACACGCATAACTGCGATCGACCGCATCCGACAATTTAATCTTCACTATATGATTGGCCGACTAGCTAGTGTGTACATATTGAACGTATTACTTACTAGTTATTAATAAGTTATCACCTGTCCATGTTATCATCCTTTCGATTATCTATATATCCGTGGAAAAGCATGTAAAGGTATTTAAATATCATGGGAAAATGTCACGATTGCATGTAACTGGTATTACAAATCATTACTTGAAATAGATAAATAATTTTACAATTTAAATATAAACGGCATAATATTCTCGTTGAATATTCCACAGGAAAAAATGTTCATTACCAATCGTTTTAAAATAAATAACAATGACGAAAAGTAACAATGATGTATCAGATTTTGGATTTTTATACATAAAATGTAAACAACTCTTCCCGGTAGCGTAGAGGTAAGTATGCACGCCACGCAATCCGGGGAATGCGGGTTATATTCCCAAGTTCGTCGTATTTTTTAAAATAAATCCAAAAACGCAGGACTGGATGCCTATTAGGTTTAGAAAGACATGTTTTTACATTGCGCAGACCCACATACTCCACTTTCCGAGTGAATCTATATATTCCACTTTCGGAGCGTATATGGTATAAAAAAATATAATAATATTATATTTAAACGATGTACCCTCGAAATCTGTAACAAATATATTTCCACAACGTAAAGACTTAAAATAACATATTGAGCTTAATGATTATTGTTTGTAAGAAAAAAATTGGTATCTAGTTCTGCTTTTTTTACTAAATCGTAATTGTTTGTTTTTTTGGCTGGATAATTTGAACTCGCGACTATCGTAACCCATCGATTAGAAATATTTGTATTATAACTAAGATACAATTCATTTCACTATCGTATACTGCTGAAAAATTAGCATTAACAACGTCTACAAATAACATGATCGGTGGATATTTATATATTTTTTGTCGATGACGATAAAATTGTGTTATAATACCATGATGAAACGAAATGAAGAATTAATATTGAAGAGTGACACTTTTTTCTATGCACAAAAAAAAGAACGTGCTTTATGGTTTTTATTTACGTACCAATTCATAACAGTTATTCGGCGGAAGTTTGAATTTTTTGCTATGCAACAGGCGGATGAGCATCGAATTTATTGTACTCATTTGAATAAAGGGTTGTGTATCAAGTAACTACTATTCTAGCTATTTTCGGATAACACATGGTCATTCAAGTAATACTGCCAAATCCTCTATACCACACATTCAATAAATGTACTTCTTTATTAAATAATTAATTCTGATAGTTTTAAACAATTTAGAAATTAATTCTAAGATGAAAATTTTCAATCATATCTTCTCAAAATAAAATGGATATTGTTTTCCGCAACGATCTTTGGTTAGTCAACCTTTAACCTGCTGGAAATTCATCCTTATTATTCAGTCAATCAACATTGTTTTTTATTATTTTTAACACTTATATTATAACACATATACATTTATATGTTTTATAATATATATTACATACATTACACTTATATTATTTTTTATTTAAGCCACCTGAAACCGTATAAAAGGTTTATTTCGGCTGAACAATTAATATATTTTATCAAAAATAAGCATCTTATTTGCATCTACATTTAAATCTCAAGTTACATTTAAGAAAATTAAACTTGTATACGTAAAGTACATATTTTTTGTAATTTATTGTCTTTGAATTTAAAAAAAGGCTTTCTTACAACTTTTTTACAAACTTATCACATTAAAAAGAATCAAAAGTTAATAGATTAATATTGTACGTACTGATCTGTAACAAATAGATTTCACATTTATAAAAATATAAAATTGAGTATTGGACATTATTAATAACTTTTAGTGCAATCAAATGAAGAGATGGAATACATTACACATAAAGTTTTTGATTTGTTTCTGTATTAAAAGAATCTATGTAGATCATTTGTTTATAATGTGTTGACTATATAATTTTATACTTACCTTGACGTGTAGACCAACCCTTACAACAATAATTTATTGAAACACGTCCATATGTGAATTGCCCTTCTAAGCTTTCCTTAAAAAGGGTTCCCCTGTATTTTTTTATGAATTCGTTGTGTGTTTTTCACAACATCAACGCTTCTCAAACTGTGGAAGGAAGATTCGAATGATGTAACGAATATAAAATTATTTTAAAAGGCTATTTGCACCAAATAAACGTCATATATTATTAAAATATTATTATTGAATACAGAATCTCTGATTAAAAGTAAAAGTAATTTATAGAAATAAAAACAATGTTGTGTATCTCTGAAAAACGTTTTATTTTTCATAGATGACTAAAAATATTATATCTATATGAATAAAGATTATTTAATGGCATTCGTTTTACAAAAATAGAGAGTAAATATATTGGATTTTTTTTAGCTAGTATTGTGATCACTAAAGGAAAGATTATTAAGGTTCATATTTCTATAGTTTTCAATTAATTATTAACTTACAATTATACTGTATTTTTTATGAATAATGAATTCATTTAGATCACTTTATTTATTTGTGGAGAACTAATGAGATCATATATTTTACGTATATATCGGCTATATCAGTAGTCACATTTTTTACGATGTCAGGTTTTTAATTATTGCAGTAATATCATTGATCTATTTACTTAAGTAACGTTTAAAATAAGCGGCATATTAAACAGCACCTTTCGATTTTAAAGTATAACATTGAATGCTTAAAAGTTGAGAAGCTCTCCATAAGAAAGGTATTCAAAATTAAGTTGCCATTAAGCAATTTGTAGAACTGTAATGCTAGAGCTTTTCAAAAAGATATCTTAGATTGCACGCGGTATTCGTTCAAGCGAGATCATTTCACTGTAAATTACTCTGAAAGTCAAACAAAGGTGTGCTCCAAGCTTTTTTACTGATCTATTTTTAAAAAATGCAACCCTTTTGAAGGGTATTATTTCTCTAATGAATTTTGTACGTTTTTGCTGCAAGCATATGTGATTTTTATTTATGGAGAATTGTTACCAATCGTTTTTTTTATATTTTATGAAAACAGCATGTATAGTTTATGTAGAAAATAATAAACATACTAGTATACCTATTTTTTTCTACCGCGCCTCCTCCAAAATTATAAATCTCTAATGGGTTAAGCAATAAGTTGGCAATGGTATTAAAAGGGGGGTTCACATATGATTCTCCTATATGAAGTTGAGCTTTGACAGATTTTTCCATGATAATTAGTTGTCAATCAATTGCTCAATCCATCGTTCTGCATATTTAGTTTTTTTTTTAATCCAGCAGCTGTTGGAATCGAAGCCCCAATCTCCAGCTCTGGAGCGCAAATGCTTACCTCTTGGCTAATGGAAAATATAAATTAAAGACTAGTAAGAACGCTTAAGAGTAGACTTTTAGTTATGTAGTAGGTTGGAATCCATCCAATCCATTTTATATATTTTATTATACGCAACTTGATGATTAACCGTGTTTTAAGCTGTGCACTGTTTTTCTGAAGGAACTTTTCGTATTTTATTTGCAGTTTTCGACTTTATTATCTGTGTGCAAACTACCACATATCAAACAGTGACCACAAAAGAGCAGTGACGTGCCATAAAATACTAATACTAGGCTATTAAATGCACGATAAGATGAACAAGGTAAGCTTTGTTACTCATTTTGATATAATAACTAATACACGTTTAATAATGATAATCAAATATCATTCTACTCTCATTATTTTTAGATATAATTCTCCATTTAAATTGAATAATACAAACTCTTATGATTAGCACCCAAAACTATTGATATAGGAAATATACTAATTTAGAAACATTTTTTCAACCTATAGGGCGTTTTATTCACACCCATGAACGAGTTCTAATTTTACTAAAAATACTAGAACTTTTGCGTAGCATAATATAAATGTTGAAAAAAGAGTTTTTTTAAGAGTTTAAAACCTATCCATAATAAGATACGTTCATTGTAACTTGGAGTGTCAGGATATAGATAACTGGTTATTAAAATATCATTGAATAACCGATAAGTTTCATATTAAGATATAATTAGCAATGAAAATCATATCCCCGCGTTTATGTGTAACGTATGAAACCAAAATCTAAAAATAATCTCTTTTGATCGGCGAACGCAGTTCAGAAATAGACCTGTCATAACTGGCAAACGCACACTATCGCATTTCGAACAAGGAGTGTATAGTAAATCAAAAATAATTATTTTGAAACAACTGTGCATGTTTTTATTTTATGCATACGAATGGGCTATTCATGCAAGGGCGACTCGTTACCAAAAGTTTTAAGAAAATGAATTCTACATTATTATATCTCTTATACAACCAAATAGATATTATTGTGAACTATATACACCAGACAACTTATCATTATATGGTATGGTTTTCATTCGCTTGCGTTCATATGCAGAGCTTTTTAACATTTATTCTAAAGCAAGCCTTAATTGCTATTAACAAATGCATTATGTAACAGAAAATCATATTTTTGAACTGTAGGTTCAAGAGAAGACAAATTAAATATTGATTAATAATTCAGTGCTTAATCTTAATATTACTCAAATAAATGTAATAAAACAAAACAAAATGTTAATAAATATATACAATCCAATCTCGCAAACCACATTTGTCCCACATGATCGATAGTTAACAAAAAAGGCATTTATAACATAAATTATGCAGAACACATAAAATAGATAATTAATGATTATACATTTAAACAACCTCACCAGCTTACAGCGTAGATCAAATGAATATCTATGTTTTAAAGAATTTTTAGTAAGGACTATTTTTGGTGAAGATTATCGTTGACCCAAAACCATTTGTTTGATTTATTAAAAAGCTTACTGATTAAAATTCCAAGTTACATAAAAAGTACATTATCAAACGTGCAAGAATAATAATGCTCAATTGGCTGAGTAATCCTTTAACCTTAACCGATCGTGTAAAACTTTTTTATATATGAATCTTCACATCATGGAACTCGCACTAGAGCAGCCCAGTTAAACATAAAATTCATGGTTAAAAATATACACAATATAATAAATACCCGCGAGCCACCCTTGTCCATTCTCCATGACAACGCAATAGAAGTTATCCTTTAGTATTATTATGTCTTTTGACGGGTGTGGTGAGCGCCGATTTGTGGCATTATAACTTCGGATTTATATTTCTTTAAAACCCACTGTTTCGACTGAGCACTTTAATTTTATGAGATAGCTTTAAAAATACCAAGCGCTTTAAAGTTTGCCATTACTATTTATTAATAACTGAGCTTTTAACACAACGATAAGCCTTCTATTAACATATCATTATACATCATAGTTTTTTTTGCGGTGTGTATAATGCAACATTTTCTTTGTTTAAATAAACAATACTTTTAACAATATTGGGGAAAATCGTAATTATTAACAGATGTATTTTAAATAAATATTTATCTCAGTGAAATTTGATTTGTATTACATGTGGAGCATATGCGATTTTATATTGTGAAAAATTATGTGACCGATTGTGATACAGCCGTTTAATTTAATAAAATTAAATAAAATTTTATTATTCACATTCACATGTATGTCAGTAATTTATTTGTTTCGTAACAGTTTGTCTAAGTT